>CAUYTI010099686.1:0-25853 GCA_963575145.1 Galago senegalensis | reverse complement strand
CTCTTGCCTCTGCCTCCCAAGTAGCTGGGATCACAGGCGCCCGCCACAACGCCTGGCCATTTTTTGGTTGCAGCCATCATTGTTGTTTGGCGGGTCCAGGCTGGGGATTCGAACCCGCCACCTTAGGTGTACGTGGCTGGCACCTTAGCCGGTTGAGCCATAGGCGCCGAGCCTATTAGTAAATTTTTTTAGTCAATGTCAGTTTGATAGGTGAAAAAAAATTATTACATTATTGTTTTACTTTATGTTTCTTTAATTATAAATGACCTTGAACATCTTTTCATTTGTGTTTGGTCATTGGTATTTAACTTCTATTATTTGTCACCTTTGCTCACATTTTTATCTGGTTATTTGCCTTTTTCTAACTGATTTAAGGATTTTCCAGTATTAAGAAAATTGGTCCTTTGTCTTATAGGTTACAAATATTTTTGTTTATTTTATTGCTCTTTTCAACTTATTATTTATCTTTTATTCTTTTTTTTTCTACAGAGAAGTTTAAAGTTTTTACATGATCTCATTTATCATATTTTTTTTTTGTAACTTCTGGGTTTATGTCAATCTTAGGTCTTCTGTACGCCAGGATATTGAAAAATATTCACTCATAATCTTTTTCCTTTCTGTTGTAATGGGGTTAAAGACACACAACACATATTAGTTTTATACATAAGTTTGTATGTGTTATAATGTGGGTTTTTGTAAAAAATAAAAAGCATGCATTTTTATTACAAATGCAGAAGAACAGTTTTTTTTAAATTCATGTACCATCTTCAGTTTGTTTTGGTGAAAGGAGTCAGGCAAGGGATCCAACTTTATTTTCAAAGCAGATAGAAAGTTGACTCCATACCAGTTATTGAATAATTTATCTTTTCCCGGATATGAGAACATTTCTGCGATGAAGCTAAAATCCATAACCATAAAAAACCTTGTGTATTTGCATTTCTGGGTCCTACATATGCTGTAGGAGCTTGACATTTGTATAAGCCCAGAGACCCCTGCTGATTTTCACACTTTCATTGGCAGATTAATGAGTAAATCAACACACGAGGTGATAAAAATCAGCCATACCCACTAATGCCTTTCCTGTGCATATCCATTAACTTGTGTTCTTCTGCCTGGATTTTTCTCTAAAGTAACTGCTGTAAAATGACCGTTGGATTGGTGCTTTTGGACTGTACAGTCTCACTGGTGACTTGAGAGATGCATTTTACCTCTATAGACAAGTGCTGTCTTATGCCTGTAAATACCATGTGGTTTTACTTTTTTATGATACTCATGTATTCTTGGTCTATAGATCTTATAAGTATCTTTACACTTGTTAAATCATGCACCTGAGTTTGGTCCAGAGGCTATGATTATAGGATAAATACTTATTTTATGTGTACCTTTCTTCAACCCTGACTTTTATACTCATTTTTCATTGAATGGAATCCTTTCTGGTTGTTTTATGAAACTCTGGACAATGATTTTGTATTTTGAGTGGAAATCTTTTAAACCAACACATCATATCTAATTTTAAATTTGGCATAATATGACCATTTAAAGCAAAACTACGATTAAGTTGTAAGTTCTCAGTATAGAAAACAACTATAGCTGATTACTAAAGTGCTACCAGGAGGTATCCTTATGTCCAGTTAGCAAAGGCAGTCTCACTACTCTCAACTTCTCTTACTTGGGTGGGAGCCTCTTTTTGCTTTAGAAGAGAGTCTAAATCATAAGGTACTTGGCAAAAAAATGAAGTTTGATTTTCTGTTTGTCTTTTTTGGGGGGGGGGGAACAAACTTTCACTCTGTCACCTGGGTAGAGTGCCATGGCCTCAGCCTAGCTCACAGCAACCTCAGACTCTTGGGCTTAGGCAATCCCCTTGCCTCAGTCTCTGGAATAACTAGGGACTGTAGGTGGTCCCCACAATGCCTGGCTGCTTTTTCTATTTTTGTTTTTATTTATTTATATTTGAGACAAGGTTTTCATTCTGTGCCCTCAATAGAATGCCATGGCGTCATAGCTCACAGCAACCTCAAACTCCTGGTGTCAAGTGATTCTCTTGCCTCAACCTCCTGAGTAGCTGGGACTATAGGTACCCACCACAATGCCCAGCTATTTTTAGGGTTAGGGTCTTATTCTGGCTCAGTCTGGTTTTGAACCTGTGAGCTCAGGTGATCCGCTAGCCTCAGCCTCCCAGAGTGCTAGGATTACTGGTGTGAGCCACCATGCCCCGCCTAGTTTTTCTGCTTTTAGTAGAGATGAGGTCTTGCTTTATTTGGGCGGGTCTCCAACTCCTGAGCTCAAGTGATCCACCTGCCTCTGCCTCCCAGAGTGCTAGGATTATAGGCGTGAGCAACCTCACCCCACCTGAAGTTTCATTTTCTTAAACTGTTTATATGTAAAAGATAAGTGGTAAACTAAGTAAGTTAATGAAAAATTGTAATTCACGATAAACCTACTTTGATTCTAAAACTTGTTTAGCGGGTAAGAGTTAATTGTGCATCCTGGAGTTTGAAATAATTTGAAGAGGGCTTTAATTTATTGGAATTTTGGCTTGAACTATTATTGAGCAAAAAATCCAAGTCCTTTTTAGTCTTATTAAAGTAGTTGTTTCTTATTGGTAGTCTTGGTAATTTGTGTGAGAATTAAGATGTTTAAGTCCTTTACCCAGATACCAGACTAGTTGTTCCTTGAGGCGAGTAGACAGTGCTGGACATTTTTGAAAATCACTAGAAATCTTACCATAGTACTTGGCATATAGTAGACACTCAGTATATATTTCTAGAATGCACAAATAGTTGAAGGAATGGAGCAATAAGGAAAAGCTTTTTATGTCTCATTCATCAGTAAATCCTGTTGTCTTTATCTTCAAAATTTATCTGACATGTGATAAATTCTTAAAACCTCCCCTTGATTTAGGGCACTGTCATCTCTCAACTGGAGTAAGACTGTGGCTTCCTAACTGGTTTCCCTGTCTCTAATTTTGCCTTCATACGTCCTCTTCTCCACATAGCAGCCAGAGTAATTCTTTCAGAAGTTAAGTGAGATTGCCATACTTCAAACCTTTCCATCTCATGTGAGAGTAAAAGGCCAAGTCCTTAAAATGCCAGAGGACCCTGTATTTTCTTATCTGCGTCCAGCCCTGTCCCCCTATTACCCATTTTCTGAACCTACTTATTTCTATGCCCTCCTCTCATTCTGTTCTAGCCATCACAATATGCCAGGTGCTCCTCTGACCCAGGGCCTTTGCATAGGGTGTTCCTTCTTTCTGGAATGCTCTTTTGCCAAATGTTTACGCCACCTAATCCCTCACCTCCTTCATTCTCTCTCCACTAGAGTTTAAACTCCATGAGGACAGACCTTTGTTCATTTGTGTTTTCTTTTTTCACTTTTACTATCCCAGTGCCCATAAAAATGTCTGCCACGTAGTGGGCACTTTCATTTGCTAAAAGGAGAAAGGGAGCAAAAAAGTGAGGAAAGATCAAGAAGAGGGAGGCAGGGAGCTAAATTAAAACTAATGGATTTGAAGATTCGGCCAGAGAAACTGTAGCCTCTAGTTCTGCCCCACACGTGAAAAGGGCCTTAAACTTGACATCTTTTCTGGTAGTTTCCTGTTGATGTCTTTCTAACCTCTACAATTATGTTTTCATTTCTTTTCTCTTGCCTGGGAAAAATGCCTTTACTGTAGTTCTAATTGACTCCCACCTGGCACAGAAGGAGTGTGACAAATGACATAGAATATATTGCTTTAACTTTTCTGTTGCTTTTTGTAGAAGCTAGATTGTTTCTCAAAAGCCCTCTTGAGCCCCTGTCACCACAGTGGGTGCTTTTTGCTGAGAGCTCCCCAGAGTCTGCTGCTTACGTGGAAGGCCATTCAGACGGCCCCTCACCTGAGGCTGCCTCTCCTCCTCTGTTGGGCCTTTATGTTCCTCTTCTTGGTTTTTCTTTTGGATTGCATGTTGCTTCAAATAAAATCGCTAACAACATATGGCCTGTTATGATTCTCTTTTCCCAAACTCTGCCATTTTGTATATTTGTGACACACTGCAGATTTTGTGAAGATTGCTTCATAATATTTGTTTACCATCTGCTGCACTCTATTTGGTATCTTGCTAGGATTTCTTCCTCCATTTTAAGTGACATTAACAAAATCCAGCCAGTACATAGACTTTCTGGTTCTACTTTTGCTTCCCTAATGTGCTGGAAAATCATATTACTATGCTCCAGGCAACTAGAGAAGCCTGGAATTCTCATTGTGAACCAGTGTATCAGATCTGTTTCCCCCACCCTCCCTTTTCTTGGTCATATCCAGTAATGCTTTTTTGGTCAGATGGCAAAGAACCTCCATGTATAAGACAGAAAAAGTTCAAATTGTTTTTTTACTTCTTTCTATACTACTCAGTAGCACTACTTTTTAGTGTTCTCAACCACCATATTTATACCTTTGAAACTCTCTGTGCCATCTTAGTAAGTTTTTATGATTTGTAGTTCCAGCTACTGTAATTTTTATAACTAATCCGGTTTGATAGGCAAACAGCCAGAGTCTGTGCTAGGTGGGCTATCTCCAACTTTTTGTTTGGAAACAGTGGTTTACATCACTGTCATACTATATTGCTTAGTATGTATTTCTGTCTTCTTACCTGTCCATAACTTCTCATGCCAGACAATTCACTGCCTTTAGAGAGAAGTGTGTTTTCACTTTTAACGTGAATGGCTGGTTGCCCTTGGGCACACCATCGAAGGGTCAGATACAGCTTTGCCTTTTGCACAGGACCATCAGTTCCTTCTGAGTGTGGTTACTCATTCTCCTCTTGGATAAGAATGAGTCTCCATTGAAACAACTAAGCAAAGATATTAAAGAATGAAGCAGACAGTCCCCCAGAGAATAGTTTTAAAGAAAACCAATGCATACATAAAACAAAGTCTTCCATTAATCCATAGAACTATTAATCACTGTACCATGTGAGCCTGATTTTGTCCCCAGGCTTTGTTAGAATGCCCCTTTCAACTTAACCTAAAAATCTTTCTCTTGGAGTCAGAACCCCTGTG
Source organism: Galago senegalensis (assembly GCA_963575145.1). Classification (NCBI taxonomy): domain Eukaryota; kingdom Metazoa; phylum Chordata; class Mammalia; order Primates; family Galagidae; genus Galago; species Galago senegalensis. The sequence continues at coordinate 20,822 of CAUYTI010099686.1, read as the reverse complement.
GGGTTGCTCTGACATGTCACCACTAGGTTGGCATCAAAAGCTATTCCAGCCTCTTGGCCTCAGTTTTCTGCCCTCTGAAAGCAAGCCTTTGAAGTTTTTCATAGCTGGTTTTTATGCAACTGCCCTGTAAGAAGTCATTCTGGTAGCTGATTTCCATCACAGTTTTTCCCCCTCTGAAGTAATCCCTCAAGATATTTCATATACTTTAAGTAGCCTTAAGAGGCTCAAACCCTGGCTTTGAGAACTTAAAAAACTCTTTCCTCTCTCTCTCTCTCTCTTTTTTTTTTTTTTTTTTTGGTTCTTGATTTAAAGAGATTGTGATCTTTCTGGAATCTGCCCTTTCTTTAGAAATTATAAGGTTTTTCTCCCACTTTAATAAACCGAGTTCCTTTGCATCCCATGTGAGCAGTACCTTATTGAGGTCCTGTGTGTTTTGAAATTTGAATACAAGCAGTACCTTTGTGGCCATCATCTCTATAGCCAGCTCAGGTGCAGGAGTGAGATTTACAAAAAAACTACTCATTTAGAATCTTTTGGGGCTAATACGTTCAGGTCCTTATTAAGAACAAGTCATTTTAGTCTACGTTTAAACAGAATTTGACCTTGTTTTAAAGGAAAAGTGTAAAATGCTTTTCATGTGTATAGGTAACATTATATTCTTTTATGCCTTATTTTTCTTATCTCCTATATTTTTAAGAAAATTTTATAGACTTAGCCTTGAAAATGTTAGTTTCTACAATATATATAGAACTCTTCTCTTCCGACAGCTAGAATGGCATTCCCCCACCTCCATTTGGTCATAGAGAATCTATACCTAAAATGAAAGAAAAAAGAAAAAGTGCTATATTCCTATATAATTCTTTATGTGTGAAACATCTGGCAGAACCGTGCCTTCTTAGTTACTGCAAGTGGCCAGTATGTGTCCTTTACACAGAAAGCAGGCATAATACCAGTAGTGACTCTCAATAGCTTCTAGTGTGACTTGATTTTGAGTCACATCAAATTGGGGAACACTGTTAGAGTGAACCAGGATCTAGAAATAAATATACTTTGGAAAGAGAACATGGTTTTCTGTTGGCTGTTGGGTTGGTCGCTGAGTGGGACTGGCCCACGTGTTGATTTTAGTCATGCTGTCACATTGCTGATGGCCACTGAGGAGAAAAAGGAAGTAATGTTTTGCCTGGAAATCGGCTAATTGTGAGAGAGCGCAAACTCCCTCCTAGGATCCATTTAGCTTGGTCACCAAACAGTGGGATACCATCAACACCGCATCTATACACAAGGGAGGATCTGCTGGCTGTGGTGGGGAAAGCCCTGCGCTGGACTGAACTCTCTGTACTTTCAGTGTGTTCCCAGAGTGGGTTTCCCAGACATATTCTCTCCATGATGAGAGGTTTGTCTAGTTTTTCAGGCTTGGGATCAGAGTGTTCATTATATCTGATCAAATCAGCAATTGTATATTGAAGAGAAAACAAAAAAATAATAATTACAGTTGTTAACAAGTGTACCAGATCTAGGGTTGCACCTGTGGCTCAAAGGAGTAGGGGGCTGGCCCTATATACTGGAGGTAGCAAGTTCAAACCCAGCCCCAGCCAAACAAACAAGTGTACCAGATCTGAGGCTTCCTACCAAGAGCCTCCCCTTCTAAGTTGTCACCTTGGGAGACTGTGTATATTACTCAAAATATTTTTGTCATTTTCCTTTCCAACGTGCATTCAGAGTCTAACACACAGCTATCCCTGAAAGGAAATTTTAATTCTATATCGAGATTCTGATTGTACTCTAAATAAAAGCAGAACAACAAATTAAAAAAATCCCAGCGTCCTCCAAAAATTTGGTGTTGAGGGTTTTCTGTATCAAGTTGTAAAAAACCAACTGTATTTTCTTCCCACCCAGCATGGTTTTTGTACTTAAGAAATATATGACTCTTACCACTTTCATTATGTTGCTTTTTAAACAGATGAAGATGAAGATGGTGATCGAATTACAGTGAGAAGTGATGAAGAAATGAAGGCAATGCTGTCGTATGTAAGTATATCACAAATGAGGACTATTTAAAATGTTAATGTGATTGAGGGTGATGCTTCCTGGACAGTGAAGATATGTAAGTAAGTTACAGTTGCCATCTGTTTTTCTATATAATAGATAAGATTTTCAGAGATATCTTTACATGAAAGTTAAGGGCATTCTTTTCGAGAGACACTTACTGATCATATCATGAACATTAAGAATAATGCATCTTAATGACTTTTGCATTAGGTATGGTGCAGACTAAATGGACTATCAATTTCCTGTATTTTTTATGCAGTACTTAAAGTAACGGCTCATTAAAAAAGAACCCCTGGGCTCTAAAAAATTTTTCAAAATCTACTTTCAACTGGAGCTCTCTTTCACCCTTCAGACTATAGTTATGATGTAGCTGCAGGCTTAATATGGATATCCAGTTTAAAGACATACTCTGTTACCCTCTGCACTCCCACCCCCACCAGAAAATGAACCACAGGGTTACTTACTGAATCAAAGTGATTTGAATATATCCTGAAATGACTTTTCTTGGTGTTTCAAGTTACAGTGAAAATTTGCCTTAACATTCATCTGGTACTAAAGTAGGTGAAAGAGAGAAAAGGGTACATTTCTAAAGCTTCAGTACTAAGCTTGAAAAATTCAACTATGATGAGGAGACATAGCTTACCTGAGCCCTGATGTGAATTTTCGTCTCAAGTTTTATTTTTGCTGAGTTTGTAATCTGTTTACAAAACCTATTCCAGTAGTCTGGTAGAACGAGCACTGGACTGGAAGTCAGTCTGGAGACCACAGCTCTAACTCTGGTTTCCTGGCCTTAGGCAAATCACTTAACCTTTCAGTGCTGTAGTTGCCTCATCTGTCAGTGGTGGGTAATAATACTTGTCCTTTATACTGCACAGGGTTATTTTAATGATCAAATGGGGTAATGGATGTGAAAGTCCTTTGAAAAGTTAAAAGTCCCATACAAATGCAAAGTGGTATTGTGGTGGAAATGGTGGAATGGGGCCTTTGCTTTTCATTGAGACTCTAATCTTAGCCAACAGTTAGGTTGTAGATTTTTGATAGACTTCAGCTGCAATCAGGATATTGTTTCATCGTAATGAAAACTGTAAACTATCTGTATGGGTTTCCGCCAATAGTTTTAATTTAGGGTAGGAGGAAAGAGAACAAGAAGGATGGGATGATTAACAGAGCGTTGCATTCCAACCACCATAGAGTAGGAAAAGTCAATTTCCCATTGACTTCCCATTAACTTATGTGGGAGTCTTTGTGTACTGAGAATTTAGAGCTGGGATCATCAGTACCTTGAAAGGCAGAGTAGGATTGTCTGCTGAAAAGGTCTAGCACTAGTATTGATAGATTGGCTAACTCTCCTGACAATGTGACATGCTTATTTTAAGAAAACACACACACGTACACACAGATGGGTTCTAATTTTCTCACATATGTCCATTGCAGAGAACTGACATCAGTGTATTTTCATTATATATTCAACATAACCAGACACAAAAGATGTGTACTATTGGTGGGATCTTATAGATTGTGCTTTTTGAAAATGGATATGATCCCAGTGATCATAACAACCATTTCCATTTCTAAGTTCCTGTATAATAAGATGCTTGATGTATTTCATTTTATTAAGTTTTAATAATCAGTCTGTGAGATAGATATTATCATTCTTGTTTTTAAGATGAGGAGGCAGTGGTTAAGAGACGTCCAGGGATTAGCTACTGTAATATGGATATAGAATTTCCTTTTGCCAAAGCCAGTGCTCATCAGTATTTTAACTGGCTCCCTGCCCCACATCTCGTTGCTGATTTCATATTGGGATCTTTTTATATCATCTCCATTATTAAATTCAAAATGATGTATATTTTTATTTTAGCTTTGATTTCTATACCATGTGTTCCTTACAACTTACGCTTACTTTCTCAAATGCAGTATTTAATTATTTTTGTGTTGTAAGAAAATATTAGAGTCATTATTACATAACCTTACGTTACATGTCCTGAACTTAAAAGTTCTCAAGATTCTTGGGAGCCACTTTTTAGTCTGAATAGAAGTCATCTACCTCATTGATCCCCAGATGTTTGCGTTTTATGTACTGATTGGTTTCTCAGGTTGGGGACAGACATAGGCATGGTGACCGTTAACTTTGCCAAATAGAAACATTAGTAAATAAGTAAACTAATAAAAATTGCCTGTTATTGGCTCAGCACTTGTAGCTAAGTGGTTAGAGTGCCCGCCACATACATAGAAGCTGGCCTGGGCCTGCTCAACAACAACAACAACAACAACAAAAATTATCTGGTGTTGTGGCAGCCATCTGTAGTCCCAGCTACTTGGAAGGCTGAGGCAAGAGAATTGCTTAAGCCCAAGAGTTTGAGGTTGCTGTGAGCTATGACGCCACCACACTCTACCGAAAGCAACATAGTGAGACTCTGTCTCAAAAAAAATTTTTAAAAATTGCCTATACCATTATTTAATTAACAACAACAAAAAAAATAGCAGGAGTCATTTTAAGGGTAAAGCAGCAGGCAGGATGTAATCTGAAAAGTAAAGATGACCTTTTGTTTAAAGTCAATACATTTAGTTTTATGTCTAATTCACTATATTATTTTTGTTTTTTCTTAATTTGCTATGGATGGATGAAAACTTTTTATGAATTGGCACTGGTTCATGAGTTGTGTCTGGATGATCAGGGTCAGGTTTTCTCCTTAATTCATGTAATAGATATTTACAGAGGGAGACCTTGGAGCCTCCTAGATTTTATGTACTTAGAAGCAGAGCTCCACTTTTCTGATGCTAAGTTTTCCAGTAGAATATTTTGAACTGAAAATATCACTGAGTGAACACATTTTAAATAATTTAAAACTTAAATGAGTTTCCTTCCTTCTTAATCTTTTGCTGTGTAGCCTCTACCATCACATACCCTTTGTGTAGAGTCAAGCTCTCTCTCTGTAAACATTTAGAAGGTAAAGAGTAGGGGAATATCTTTTGCACAAAGCACAAACAAGATTTGTTGGCTGTCATTTTGTTCTGTCTTGGTTCTTATGTTGAAATTCCTTTGGCTTCCAGTTTTGTCATAAAGAGAACCATTTGGACCTAATCTCACAAAAGACTGGTTTTTAGTCCTCGTGGTTATGAGCCTGTTATTAAAAATAAGTATTGGTCTTTATTTTTTAGCTTCAATTTGGCCCTGAAGTTTGATTCTAGGATTTGGTATAGTGGCATAGGGAAAATACTGGCAGATTGAGTAAATTTTTATTGCTAACCCTCACCCCCCAGCTTAGCTTTTCATATGAAATTCGTATGTGGTCACCTTAGTATTTCATTGAAAACTGTATAGGGGAAAGCAAAAGTAGAGACGCTTTTACCATTCATTCTTGTTCTGTCTATTGATTACACACGTTAAGTGAATACACAGCCTGTCTGTCTGCTTAAGAATAAAAACAAATTTGTAACCTCTGAGTTGAAACTTGGAGAATTACTTTTTTTCTCCCTTGAATGAAAGCATTTTCTGGCTTTGGGCCAACACAAGTGTAAGTTAGTATCAGTAATTTAAATAGATTTTTGTATTAGACCTGAAAATGTTGCCTTTTTAATTGAAAACTTATCAATTATTTAAATCGCTAGCAGCCTGAAGCTGTTAATTTTATGAGTGCCATAATAATGGCATGCCGTGGTTTTTGATACATGTGACACATGGAATATCATATTGTGGTAAGGATTTGTCACGACAATAGGTTGTGTGCTGTTAAATAATAACCAGCATATTAAACCAAAGTCTGTTGTCACACATTAGTACCATTTTATGTAAGTTATTTAGAAGTTGTATTCTTTCCTTCATTAGATATATTTTTAAGAGATAATGAGAAGAAAACAAAGCTATAATAAATTGTCTTCTAAGAAAATGTAAAGTAATTTGGTCTCCAAGGAGATATTTAATGTATTGAAAGAATTCAGCAGCCAAGTGTTATTACAGCACCATTGTGATAGCTCTCTGCGTTTTGTTATGAGTTTGTGTTAATCAACAATCTGTTTTTATAGCGTAGTTTCTTTTAAGTTATGTTGTTAGAATATTCCACTTCTGGGATCATGGCTTTTCCTCTGACACTATTGTATCTTTTTAATTCCTCCATAAAGTATTTTTTTAATTAGAATTTGAAATGCTTTATTAGGAAAAAAAATACACAACCTACATATTCTGAAAACTAAATACCTGATCATTACTAATTACTTAAAGGGCCCTCTTAAATATTCCTTTAATGTTGTTTAAATTTGTTCTTGTTCTGGTTTTCTCCTCTCATTTTCCAGAAGGATTGCAAATGGCATGCTGCTTTTGTCTTGTTGTCTGGTAGTGCTACTGAAGTCCAGTTCTAGAAGGGGATTATTTGATTGCTAACCTCTGATTCAGGGTGACTTTCCATCAGGAAACTCAGTTGTATATGTATCTTTGTTTCTGCTAAATCCTATGTCTAGTAAAGGATTTATTATACCTGATTGCCTTGATATTGAGAGGCTTGAATGAGTGGAATGCAGTAGTAATTTTCATCATTTTGACCATTTTCTCTCTCTCTCTTTTTTTTTTTTTGAGAAAAGAGTTTTTTTTTTTTTTTAAATAAGACTATTTTTTATGGGTTCTCATTCTTTTATTTTGCAGTTTTTGGCTGGGGCTGGGTTTGAACCTGCCACCTCCAGCATATGGGGCCAGCTCCCTACTCCTTTGAGCCACAGGTGCCACCCGAGAAAAGAGTTTTGCTCTGTCAACCAGCTGGGCAATCTTCTTGTCTCAGCCTCCGAGTAGCTGGGACTACAGGCATCTATTTTTCTGTGGAGACAGGGTCTTATTGTTGCTCAGGCTGGTCTCAAACTTCTGACCTCAAACAATTCTGTCACCTTGGCCTCCCTGAGTGCTAGGATTACAGGCGACTCACTGCACCCAGCCAACTATTCTCTCTCTCTCTCTTTTTTTTTTTTTTTGGTCAGTTTTTGGCCGGGGCTGGGTTTTAACCTGCCATCTCCAGCATATGGGTCCGGCACCCTACTCCTTTGAGCCACAGGCGCCACCCCAACTATTCTCTTTCTTTATACATACGATTTTCCCTATTGTGGGAAGAGTTTGAGGTGAGTTTTACTGTAATGCTTCACATTATCGCAAAGACCTGTGTTTTAGTGGAATGTTAGTATTTCCTTTGGTGTACTTGACCATAGTGTACTGTGTAAGACATTGGGTACCATGAGATAAGAATACTTTTTGATCTCCAGAGCACCTTGTAATTGGGATACGATTGGCTTTATCTTAGTATGGATAACTTGCAGATCGCGGCTAACATCATACATTTACTCAAGTAGCATTGTAGGGGACATTGGAAATCTGATCCCACTTCTGTTTTACAGTTGAGGCCCAGTGAGATCAGATTCAGAGGTCAGTTGGAGGTCACATGGCTAATTAAAGGGAGTGTCTGGGCATAGACAGACCCCTAATCTCTTCACTCCTGGTTGTTTTAATGTTTTGGTATTTATTCAGGTCTTGATGAGAAAGCTTTGCAAATGCTACTTTTTTCCTGATTGTAAAAAATAATGCTTTTTACTAGAATGTCAGTACACTGACATTCTGAGTTTCATTAGGAATGTAAAAAATACTCTGTGGTCACCTGAAGTTTTAAAGATTTTGCCCTTACCTAGAAGACTATATTTAACCACAAAATTTGTTGCCCGTTTAGGAGTTGAATGTTAATAGCCTCAGGGCCTTTGCTAGTAGGAAGTTTTCTTTAAAGAGTAAAAAGGTTGAAAGCTCATTTTCCACATGGTGCTTTCAAATATGGCCCATATTAAAGAGGTAATACTTTTTTTTTGGAGACAGAATCTCCCTCTCTTGCCTGGCTTGAGTGCAGTGACATTGTCATAGCTCACTACAGCCTCAAATTCCTAGGCTTATGTAATCTGCCTGCCTCTGCCTCCTGAGTAGCTGGGACTACAGGTGTGTGTCATCTCACTTGGCTAATTTTTCTGTTTTATTTTTTATAGAGATAGAGTCTTTCTGGTTTCAAACTCCTGGCCTCATGGAATCCTCCTACCTTGGCATCCCCAGGTGCTGGGATTTATATGCGTTACCCATTTTGCCTGGCCATAGATCCTATTTTGAACTTACTTTGCAGGTGGCACTGCAGGTGGAAAAATCAGCTCAGGTTTCAGTGAGCAGTTAGTCTCCTAAGTAATTGCAGTTTAGCTGAACTGATAGTACAGTATATTCCTCAGGAAAGGTAGAGAAATGATAAAAAGAGTAAGAACAGGAAACTGAAGGGAATAAATTATTTTGGAAATTAATTTATTTAATCAGTTAATGACATGCTCTAAGCTGTAAGTAAAGATTTTGTTTGTTTTCTCATCCTAATCAAAGGATAAAACTTTTTTCCCCAGAGGCAGATCATTTCAGCTGTCTTCCCTGTGTTATCTGGGACATTTGGATGCCCTTGAAATAGTGATAAAAATGTCATACCCCCTTATTTAGCCCCTGTTGTGATTTATCTTGGGTCATGTTTGGTATCAAGGAGACAAGCGTACTCTAATTTGGGTCTGAACAAGAGGTTTGTAATACGGTTCTTGAAAGCAAAGGAAAAGATGAACATGAACAGGCTTTGGCCTTGGTGGCACAAGTGCACTCTGGGGACTGCTGGAACAGGTGCTTTGGCCCATGTTGTCATTAACGTGGCTGTGCTCCTACTTCAGCTTCATCTCTGTGGAAGGCTCACACAGCCTATTTATAACAGAATGTCCCATTTGGCTTGCTGTCTGTATAACTTGATGGTCTGGTTCTATTTAAGTGGAAAGTTTCCTGAAGCTACTATTAAATCTTCTTCTGGTTTAGAGGTATAGCAGAATTGCTTCAGGCTAGAAATCAGGTGAAAAGGTCAGTAGAGTTTATTAAAAGGATTTGTTGGCCTAAGCGGTGGATCACCCCTAGAATCCCAACCCTCTGGGAGGCTGAGGAGGTGGGAATCTCTAGAGTTTAGGAGTTTGAGACCAGCTTGAGCAAGAGTGAGACCCCATCTCTACTTAAAAATAGAAAAATTAGCTGGGCATTGTGGTAGGCCCCTATGGTCCCAGCTACTTGGGAGGCTGAGGCAAGAGCCTCACTTGAACCCAGGAGTTTGAGGTTGGTGTAATCTAGGCTGATACCACAGCAGTCTAGCCTAGGGCAACAGAATTATGTTCTTTCTCGAAAAAAAAAATTGTAAAATTTGGATTCACTCAAAAGGTTGCACTGAAAGATTGAGATAGGCACATGTGACCACACAGCTAGGAGTCACTGGCTCCTGATATAGACACTGCCCTGAACTGACCTTGGTGATAACTCTGAAAGCTTTAGCTGAAATGATCCTACAAGTTTTTGACTTATTGCTCAAATTTAAACTCCTCTGCCAAGACACATTACCTTAAACTTAGCTTGAATTTTATCTCCTATTGGCTGCCCAAACTTCTATTAGGAACATATGGAGCTTCTTAAAGTCCTTTACAGTTTTATCCAAATGGTATTATCATTAAACTTGGTCAGCTTCCTGTCATTTTGACTTCCAAATCATTAATGAATACATCTATCCCATCACATTAGCCTGTAAATAGGCCTCAAGAGTTGTTCCCTGTTGACCTTTTGCCCATATGTGGACCCGTGGCAGAGTCATTTAAGGAAGAGTTTGTGCACATTGTAGTGTCTTTGTGGCAGGGCAGTGAGTTATTAGGGAGTCAGGGGACCTGAGCCAGGTAAGTAAATGTAGCTACTAATTTGGTGTTCAAAATAGATTGGTTTCATATGTTATTTTTCACTACTGGAGCAGTTGTGTACTCTGTTGAGAGGCCAGCATCACAAAGGAAAAATTTCTTGATGTAGAATGTAAGAAATAATTGAAAGAAGGTATAACTGATAACACATTAAGTAGTGTTGCAATTGAATTTGTGGCCATTTGACAGAATTAAGATTGTTGGGTTCTCCAGTGGGAAAACTAATAAATTAGCTATGGCCTGCAAATGGTTGGTTGGTTTATTGATTATTGCTGTAATTACTGACTGAGCTACATATAATGGGGTATGCTTGCCATATTGACAAAACAGGAATTTGAAAATTTTATCGTTAGTAAGAAAAATTCAGCATGAGAAGTCCTTAAAAGTAAAATGCCATATCACTTCTTTTGTCTGTTAGAAGGAATACTAACAAGAGATTTCGGAAAACTGTCCTGTTATAAGTGTATAGAGGAATAATAATAGGCCTGATATTTCCTGTATGTGACTTGCTCCTGAGTAAGTTAGAAGATCTGACCAATGAGAGTAGTTACCATGTCTGCTTTATTCCTGCCTGCCTCCTTCCTGTGAATGTTTGTGGAATACTCGTCTTGTGCTAGGTATTATATGGCAGTGATTTCTTAGGTTTTTGAAGGCATGGTCTTTTGAAAATCTGAGGAATGTTGTTCATTCTTTTCCCAGAAAATTCACATAATACATTTCACATGTTTCAGGAGCTTCAAGGATCTCCTGAAGGCCATATAGATCCCAGGTTATTACCTGTCTGCCATAGAGATAATAAAGTATTAAGACATGGACCCTGCTGTTGATGAGCTTCCAGAAGAGACATAGGCAGTGTTTCCCATAATACTGTTTTATTATTGATAGTACTGTTGAGGGAAAGAAGGGGACACTGGCTCAGTCTCATAAGCCAGTTAGTTAACTTCTCCCTTTGTGTGTGGTCCAAATATTTCAGTGATCTTGTTTAGTGGTTTTAGTGGTGTCGCCTTATTGTCACAGACATTTTTTTTTTTTTTGAGACAGAGTCTTACTGTGTTGCCCTTGTTAGAGTGTTGTTGTGTCACAGCTCACAGCAACCTCAAACTCTTGGGCTTAAGCAATTCTCTTGTCTCAGCCTCCCAAGTAGCTGGGACTACAGGTGCCTGCCACAGCGCCCAGCTATTTTTTTGTTGTAGTTGTCATTGTTGTTTGGCAGGCTCGGGCTGAGTTGGAACCTGCCAGTCCCAGTATATGTGGCTGGTGCCCTAGCCGCTGAGCTGCAGGCTCTGAGTCACGAACATTATTCTTTTGTGTGCTCTTGCTTAGAGGTAGGTGATTCATAGCACAGTTCCGTCTTTCTTTTTTTTTTTTTTTTTTATGAGATGGAGCCTCAAGCTATCCCCCTGGGTAGAGTGCCATGGCATCACGCTCACAGCAACCTCCAACTCCTGGGTTCAAGTGAGTCTCCTGCCTCAGCCTTCCAAGTAGCTAGGACTACAGGCACCTGCCACAATGCCTGGCCATTTTTTTTTTTTTTTGGTTGCAGCCATCATTGTTGTTTGGCGGGCCCTGGCTGGGGATTCGAACCCACCACCTTAGGTGTATGTGGCTGGCGCCTTAGCGGCTTGAGCCACAGGCGCCGAGCCACCGTTCCTTATTTCAAGATTTTTTAAATGTACTTATAAGTTTTCCCATATACCAGCTCCTTTAGTTTTGATCTTCTTAATACCTTTGTAAAATGAGCGAGGTAGATATTTTCCCCACTTTTACAGCAGAGGATTCTGAAGCATAAACACTTTTGTGTCTTTATTGTGGTCACACAGCTAGTGAATAGAGAGTTGGGACTTGAGATCACCCAGTTATTCACTGATTTGCTCCCCCATTTATGCAGCCAGTTTTTCACAGAGGAAATGTTTATTGGATAGCAGTTCTCCGGCCAAGTGCTATTGTGAGGTGCAGGAGTGCAGTGAGCATATTGCTCCCACCCTCAAGGAGCTCATGGTCCTGTCAAGGAGATTAGAAATAGTTCAGTGTAGAGAGACAAGAAAAACTCATAATTACCAGGCAGAGTGATAAACACTGTAATGTGTGTAAGCACAAAGGAGCACTGAATCTAGCTTTGGGAACTGAGAAGGCCTTCTGAAGAGGGGGTTGTCCCGGTGGAGTAAGCTAGGAGAAGCTTCTTGGGAAGGGTGTTTGGGACAGAGAGAACAGTGGGAAATAGGCTCAGAGGTATCCAATACCTGCAGAATTCACATTCTTCTCAGCTTATGGATTGTTCTCAAGGATAGACCATATGCTGGGCCACAAAGCAAGTCAAAAAATTTTTAAAAAATTGAAAACATACCAAGTATTTTCTCTGACTTCAGTGGAATAAAATGAGAATTAATAACTTGGTGAATGTTGGAAAATATACAAACTTGGAAATTAAACAGCATGCTCCTGAATGGCCAATGGGTCAATACAGAGATTAAGAAAGAAATTAAAAGATTTTCAAATAAAAATCTTCTAGGAAAACCTAGAAGAAATGGATGAAATTCTAGACACATACAACCTACCAAGATTGAACCAGGAAGAAATCCAAAACCTGAGTAAACCAATAACAAGTAACAAGATAGAAGCAGTAATAAAACATCTCTCTTCAAAGAAAACCCTAGGATGCGGTGGCTTCACTGCTGACTTCTACCAAGCATTCAAAGAAGAAGAATACCAATCCTGCTTAAACTACTCCAAAAAAATTGAGAAAGGGGTACTCCCAAACTCATTCTGTGAGGCCTTATCACTTTGATACCCAAACCAGACAAAGACACAACAAAAAAAGAAAGCTCTAGGCCAATATCTCTGATCAACATAGATGCAGAAATCCTTAACAAGATACTAACAAAATGACTTCAACAACACACTAAAGAGATTATTCATCATGATCAAATGGGATTCATCCTGGGGATGTGAAGATGATTCAAAATAAGCAAATCAATCAGTGTGATATGTCATATCAACAGAATGAAGGACAAAAACCATCCAGTGGTTTCAACTGATGCTGAAAAGCATTCAATAAAATTCAACATCCCTTCATGATAAAATCTTTCCAAAAGCTGGGTATTGAAAGAACTTACCTCACCATGTTAAAAACCATATTTGACCGACCTACGGCTATTATCATACTGAATGGGGAAAAACTAAAAACCTTTCCTTAAGATGTGGAACAAGGCAAGAATACCCACTGTTATTACCACTGTTATTCAACGTAGTACTGGAAGTTCTAGTTAGGGCAGCTTGACAAAAGAAGGAGGTAAAGGGCTTCCAAACTGGAGAGTGTTGCCGTTAGGGTCTCACGGAAAAGCAATGTCGCGAAGAATAAGCACGCTTATTGAAATTGTGTTTTAAATAAAGGTGACCATCTGCTCACTTAGGCAAAATGGCAAGCTTTCTTTACTGTTGGTTTATATTGTCAATTTTGTGCATGCGCACTGTACATCAGTGACCTCGTTAGTATTCATTACAGTCCCTCTGCACTTGCGCATCAGACATCAGTGACTTCACTAATCCATTCAAAGGTCTTGCGACTATCTTGTAAGTAGCTCCTCCCTAGTAATCTGATAATCCACCCAACATACACCTTTAAGCATAACCCTTTCAGCATAACCCGGTTTAACATAACTTAATGGAGAACCTGTTGTTAGCCATCACTTCTTTTGTTCTTATCTGATGAAGCCTGAGGCTATGGAGGAAAGAGATAGTTTGAAAGTGTGTCCTACTGACCTTGCTGTTTGAAGGCAGTTACTTCAATCTTTAAAACAAGAAACTTCTAGGGCATACAGAAATTTGTGTGCAAACCTCCACTCCCATGTGCACCTTAAGTCAGGGAGTTTCTATGCCCGCAACCGACCAGGCTGACCTTAGGTCAGGGGGGTTTTAGGTCCTCAACCAATCCGGCCATATGGGATTCTGTCTCAGTTCCTCGCAAGTATACCTGCACAAAGTCTTTTCACTGCTCTCTCTCAAACAGCTTTTTTGGCCAGAGGCCTATAGGCCTTTCGCCTATAGGAGAGGAAGAAGTCAAATTATCTTTGTTTGCAGAAGACATGATCTTATATGTAAATAAACCCAAAGTCTCCACTAGACACTATTAGAACTGATAAACAGGCTTGACGCCTGTAGCTCAGTGGCTAGGGTGCCAGCCACATACACCAGAGCTGGTGAGTTGGAATCCAGCCCAGGCCTGCTAAACAATTATGACAACTGCAGCCAAAAAATAGTCAGGTGTTGTGGCAGGTGCCTGTAATCCCAGCTACTTGGGAGGCTGAGGCAAGAGAATTGCTTAAGTCCAAGAGTTGGAGGTTGCTTGAGCTGTGACCCCACGGCACTCTACCCAGGGCTACATAGTGAGACTCGTTGTCTCAAAAAGAATCAAAAAACCCCTGATAAACAAATTCAGTAAAGTCGTAGGTTACAAAGTCAGCATACAAACGTATGCCACAGTAAACAATCTGAAAAAGAAACCAAGAAAATAATCCTATTTACAGTAGCTACAAATAAAATACCTAGGAGTACACTTAACCAAAGAAGTGAATGGTCGTTCTAATGAAAATTACAAAACAGGCCTGAGTGTAGTGGCTCTTGCCTGAATTCCTAGCACTCTGGGAGGCTGAAGCAGGTAGATTGCTTGAGCTCAAGAGTTTGAGATCAGCCTGAGCAAGAGTGAGACTCTGTCTCTAAAAGTAGCTGGGCATTGTGGTGAGCACCTGTAATCCCAACTACTAAGGAGGTTGAGGCAAGAGGATGGCTTGAGCTCAAGACTTTGAGGTTGCTGTGAGCACTCTATCTAGGGCAACAGAATGAGACTCTGGCTCAAAAACAACAACAGCAACAAAAACCCAAGAATATCCAAAGCTATTCTGAACAAAAAGAACAAAACTAAAGGAATCAGGTTTACCTGACTTCATATTATACTGCAGAGCTGTAGTAACCAAAATCACATGGTACAGGTATAAAAACAGACACATAGACCAGTGGAACAGAACAGAAGACCCAGAAGTAAATCCACACATGTATAGTGGACTTATCTTCTATGTAGGTGAAAAAAACATACAGAGGGGCGAAAGGACAGTCTCTTCAATAAATGGTGCTGTGAAAACTGGGTATCCACATGCACAAGAATGAAACTAAACTGCACTCTCTTGTCATATATAAAAATCAAATAAAAATGAATCAAAGAATTAAATCTAAGACATGAAACTACTAAAAAGAAAACATTGTGAAAGTTTTTTAGGACATTGGTCTAGGTCCCCAAAGCACAGGTGACCAAAGCGAAGTTGGACAAATAGGATTACATCTAAGTAAAAAGCTTCTGCATGGGCAAAGGAAACAATATGCAAAGGGAAGACAGTCTACAGAATGTGAGAAAATATTTGTAAACTACCATCTGGCAAAGGATTAATAGCTGGAATATATAAGGAACTCCAATGACTTGATTGAAAAAAAATCAAATAATCTGATTAAAAAATGAGCGAAGGTGTCCATGGAGAAGATTAAAAGCAAAGACAAAAAAAAGTAAAAAATGAGCAAAGGGTCTAAATAGACATTTCTTAAAAGAAGATAGAAATGGCCAACAGGTATAGGAAAAAATGCTTAACATCATTAGTCATCAGAAAAATGCAGATCAAAACTACAATAACATATTGTCTCACCCCAGTTAAAATGGCTCTTGTCAAAAAGACAGGCAATAACTAGTGCTGGCGAGGATTTGGAGAAAGGGAGACCCTAGTATACCGTTGCAGCATTAGTCACGGTCGTCAAGATAAGGAATCTGCCTAAGTGTCCATCAACAGATGAAAGGTCAGAGCAAATCGTGCTGTATGTACACACTGGAATATTAGATAGCTATAAAAACACTGAAATCCTGCCATTTGCACCAATATGGATAGAACTGGAGGATATTATGTTAAGTGAAATAAATCTAACACAGAAAGACTAATCTCTCACTTTCTCAGTCCTGTGTGGAAGCTAAATATTAAGAACAATCTTATGGAGACAAGAGGGTAAGAATGAGGGTTAGCAGAGGCTAGAATTGGTAGTGAGATGGTGGGGAAGGATAAAATGGAGATGGGTAATGGATGTAAAATACGGTTAGATAATTAGAAAGAATGAGCAGTATTTGATAGTACAACCAACTGACTATAAACAACAGTAAGTTAGGGTATACTTTAAGATAATTAAAAGAGAGGAACTGGTATGTTCCTAACACAAAGAATTGTTAAATGCTGGAGTTGATGGACACTCCAATTACCCTGATTTGATTAGTTCACATTGTATGCCTGCATCAAAAACATCACATGTACCCCTAACAATTACCAACACCCCCCCCCAAACAAAAACAGGTTCAGAGATGAAAGAAAGCAGTGAATTCAGGAGGAGCTGCCTCTGATGGACAGTACAGTAGAGGAGAGAGGGTCTCACATGAGGGTGAGAGGAAGGTTATGGAGGCCCTTAGTTGGAGGGGGCAGAGCAGTGACATTATCACATCTTACGTCTCTGGAGGTTGGCCTGGGGGAGAAAATTTCTGAGGCACAGAAGACATTTAGGTGGCTGTTCATATGAAAGACAATGGTTGTCATAGGGCTGGTGAGAAGTTAGATTTGGGAAGTGGGGAGGAAGGAAAGAGGGATTATTTCCAGATTTCTGGTTTGGGAAACTGGGTCATAGGGATAGCATTTAATG
Source organism: Galago senegalensis (assembly GCA_963575145.1). Classification (NCBI taxonomy): domain Eukaryota; kingdom Metazoa; phylum Chordata; class Mammalia; order Primates; family Galagidae; genus Galago; species Galago senegalensis. The sequence continues at coordinate 4,298 of CAUYTI010099686.1, read as the reverse complement.
AGACCGTAAACCCAGGTGGCAGAAGACTTGGGTATGAAGATGGTCTGGGGTGTGAGGGAGGGTAGACGCAAAGTAGAGAATTCAGTTTCGGACCTGTTGAATTGGAGGAGGCTCTGGACAACGAATTGGATATATTCTGAAGCTTAGGAGAGAAATCTGGAGTGGAAATAAAGATTTGTGATTCATCAGCTCCTAATTAGTTCAGTGACTCCTGTAATTGAAACCTTTGAAGTGGCTAAAGTAACTTAAGGAGAGTATAAAACGAGAAGAGAAGGTTAATGAAAAACCATGGGGAGCTCCAACACTTAAAGGAGGTTGGGCAAGGAACTACTTACTGAAAGCAGAGTGGCATGGTTGGAGAGAGAGGAAAACCAGAAGGGTTGCCAAAGAGAGAGCCGCAGGTCACCCGTCAAGCACAGATGTCTTTGTCCTGCTTCCCCAGTTTCTGAACGATCAGGAGACATGGCCTGACTCATACAGGGTGTGAGGCCTTTCCACCAACTCAGTAGTCTATCCAGTAACCCAGACAATTTAGTTAAAAAAATTTTTTTTGAGACAGTCTCACTGTGTTGCCCAGGCTAGAGTACCTTGGTATTATAGTTCATAGCAACCTCAGACTCCTGGGTTTAAGTATCCTCTTGCCTTAGACACCCCAGTAGTTGGGACTATAGGCCCACCTGCCACAATGTCCAGCTATTTTTTCCTTCCTTCCTTCCTCTTCCTTTCTTTCTCAAGAGATGGCTCTCCCTCTTGGTTAGGTTGGTCTCTAACTCCTGAGCTCAAGCAATCTACATTCCTAGGCCTCCCAGGGTGCTAGGATTGCAGGTGTGAATCACTGGGTCTAGCCTAGTTAAATGTGAGATAACCTACCTTTTAGGTCTTAAACAGTAAGCATACATTTTATGCATGAACTAGAATGAAAGGAGCATACATAGGTACCCACTGAGTCATGGCTGTTTATCTCTTTTTCTGTCTCTTTTCTCTTTCTTTTTTTTTTTTTGGCCGGGGCTGGGTTTGAACCCACCACTTCTAGCATATGGGGCTGGCACCCTACTCCTTGAGCCACAGGCGCCGTCCCCTTTTCTTGCTTTCTTAATAGAGAACTTGTGCTTTGTAAAATTAAACTGTGATGTTTTTAATAATGGCAGATTTCCATGAAGAAAAAAACGTTTAATTATTGATTGAATTGTGCTGTTAGAATTAGAATTAGGTTCATAACAAACAGGAAAACTGATAAACTTGCAAACAAAACAAAGCCAAAAATTGTACTTGTTATCCCCTTGTTGAATCCTGCCCTCTGTTTCACATTAATTAGATTTTTGGATAACTATGCTAAATTTTGTCACATCCTTATTAAAATTGTTTAAGGATTTTGAAGAACATCTCAGAGGGACTCTGAAACTAATCTGAGTCTGGTACTGGAGATTCCATTAGCAATTGCAAAACTGATTAATCTTTTACTCGGCTTATTGATTATTGCTGCAATTACTGCATGTAACAGATTATGCATGGGATAGCAGCAGAGAACACATTCTGTAACCGCTGCTGATGTATTCAGTTTGAGCACAATATTTTGTACTCTTTACACAGACTTGATTATTTTTGCAATTCTAAATACTAGAACACTTCTAAGACAAAAAGTGCAGTGCTTAATATTGTTTCAATATTAGGTTCACTTTTTAATTTCTCAACTAATAATGCATTGCAGTTTACTAAGTGCTTTCACTAATTCTAGGGCTGTAGTTTAATCTTTGAGCCTCACAATAACCCTATGGAAGAGTAGGCATTTTTACTCGCATTTGAAGGAAACTAATATTCACAATGGTTACATGATTGAAGGCTGTATAAGTTAACGAGTGGCAGAATCAAAATTCAACCCCATTTCAATCAATAAATATTTATGGGACACTAACTGTATGCAGAGTTTTATTTTAGGGATAATAAAAGCTAGGATGGTATTAGAGAGGTTAGAATAAAGAAGTTATATTTGGATAACTTCAAGTAATGAATTCATTAATGTTGTGATGGTCACTTTGTTACTTCTCTGTAAGTGTCTTGGTGTAATAGGGGTAGGGTTTTTGTTTCTTTGTGTTTTACTTGTTTTTATCTAGTAGAAGTATTTATCATCACTACTTATTCTATAACTATTTAGAAGGAAATTGGAGATAACCCCTTTTAAAGAAAACTATATTAAGAAAGGCACAGAGAAGATCAAAATCTAATTGGTTTGCAGTTTATTAATTGCTGTCTTCTCTGTTTTCTCTTGTGAGTCTCACAGCTGTCCTCTGGTGGATTCCATCTTCATTTTATAAATGAATAAAGTGAGGCCCAGTGACCATTTCCTCACTGAGGTCAGGTGCTAGGAGGTGGCTAGTGAGGGATGCTGAGGTCTGAGCACTCTGACTCCTTGAAGTGCCTTACTAGTCTTACAGCACAGCACAGGCCTGGTAGCCTTTAGGGCCACGTTGTGCCAAGAGGTGCTGTGCATGGCCCTGAGTCTTATCTTTGTCCCATGGGGAATGCTGCATAGGCAGCAACTTTAGCTTCTACGCTTGGTACTGTGGTGGTGGCCACCTGGCCCTCCTGGGCCTGTTCCTTAGGGGTCACTTGTGTAATGTGGGCCCACACTGTTGAGTTTATTACTCTTTACAGTATGTCCTTGCTGGTGAAATACTTTGCTATGTGGAACACAGATTTCCCATTAATACAAACATAGATTAAACTCAATATTTCAGCAAGAGAAAATAAATATACTTGGATTTGAAAGACATGTCAAAAATAAAAAATAAAACCTAATTAATTGCTTTAGAGACTAGTAAATGGCACATTTAATATCATTACAGTGACTGTGATAATCTTAGTATAAAGAGATGTTTATAAATTGCTTTTAAATTCTCACAATGATTATAAAGTACGAGGTCTGACAGTTAAGTTCATGAACTCATTCTAGAAAAAGTACAGCATACCTCATTGGTGAATATTACTTTGGTCAACAAATGGCCAGGGAGAAGTATTTTGAAGGTGATCGCAATGATACTCTGTAGTGACTTTTTCTAGGATGAATTTGTGAACTTAATTGTCAAACCTTGTACATACAGTTTGCCCATCGATTTGGCACAGAACCTAAATGAAGGGGAAACTGTTTTTATTTATTTATTTTGGAAGGTAAATAAATAAAACTGGAAAACAGGTCAATTTCATGCATGCAAGGTTTTATAGTAGGGAAAAAAATGCATTGCACCTGTTCTGACCCTTTACATTTGAGGTTATTTGTTTTCAAACTTGACCCCAAGCACCAGTTTTAGACAACTCTATAATTAATTTGTTAGATAAAGCATAAGGATATTTTACTTGTCTTGATTTCTAGGACTGTGGTGAAGTAGTAACTGAAATTACTAACCTATTGTATGTAGCAGTTAATTAAAGAAAAGCATTAACTATAGGAGAACACCACCACCGCTGTTGTCTTGTATCAGTTCAAAAAGGCAGTAATTTTTTTGACAGCCACTGATTGGAAAGTTGCTTGCAGCCTTCCAGAAGCAAGAGGGTACATGCTGTGGATCAATAACCGGCAAATTTCCCATTAAAAAGAATACCTGAGCAATGTTCCAAATAGCCACTGGCGTCTTAATTTTCCATGGAAACCTCAAATACTTGTGTGCTGAGGACAAGTCATTTTCGGACAATTTTTCCAGACTACTTGTTAACAGTTATTGCTGTCCCAAAAGGTTGACAGCCTACATGATTGATATTTCATTTACCTGTCATCACTGTTTGAGTAATGGCGAGTGCCGTATTTCTGTGGTTTTAAGGAACAGAATCTCCTGAAAGATGTTTGCCTTACTATGTATTCCAGAGATTGTGTTGCATATGTTTATGCTGTATGTATATGTGGTTTTAGGTTCAGAGAAGGAGAAAATCACTTTCCTTTATAGTTTGAAAGCTTTTGGAGAGCAGGGTATACACTTAGCTATTAAAAAAATCCACTTTCACTTTATTTGTTATTAGGGCAAAGAACCTTAAGACTTGTTATCTTGTGATTTCCAAGATGATGTAGAATTTCATAGCTGTCCTTTATTTCTTTTTGTTTGTTTTTTTTTTTTTTTTTTTTTTTTTTTGAGACAGAGCCTCAAGCTGTCCCCCTGGGTAAAGTGCCGTGGCATCACAGCTCACAGCAACCTCCAACTCCTGGGCTCAAGCGAGTCTCTTGCCTCCGCCTCCCAAGTAGCTGGGACCACAGGTGCCTGCCACAATGCCCGGCTATTTTTTGGTTGCAGCCATCATTGTTGTTTGGCGGG
>CAUYTI010099685.1:0-24055 GCA_963575145.1 Galago senegalensis | reverse complement strand
CTGCACAGGCCCTCCCCTGTATGAGTCTGCCCTTCACCCTGCACACCTGCACAGGACCTCGACTGTATGAGTTTGCACTTCTCTCTGCACTCATGCAGAGGTCCTCCACTGTATGAGTCTGCCCTTCACCCTGCACCCCTGCACACGCCCTCCCTGGTATAAGTCTGCCCTTCACCCTGCACACACCGTGGCCTGTATGAATCTGCTCTTCACCCTGCACCCCTGCACACACTCTCCCTGGTATGAGTCTCCTCTTCACCCTGCACCCCTGCACAGGCCTTCCCATGTGCCCTCCCCTTCACCCTGCACCCCTGCACACGCCCTCCCTGTGTGCCTGCTGCCTGCACTCCTAGCCGACTCATTTCTCTTCTTCTGCCACCTATCCCTTACTCCATTGGCTTGCTTCTTTTTATTTGTGTATTTTTAATCATCTGAAAATATTAAGGGGGTACAAATATTTTTGATATGTGGCTTCTGTCAGGGCTGTAAATGTGCCCATGGCCTGACTGGTATTCATTATACCTAGTAGGTGGGTTCTTCCCTTCCCTCCACCCCCATTCCCTTGCTTGATTTACTGTGACTTTAAAAGTCACACATTCTCACCATCATCAGTGAGATGACATAAAGATATATAATGGAAAATTAATAGCCGTTCGCCCCATTCCAAACTATTTTGTGTCTGGTCCTCTGCGCTGGTGTCCATGGCGCACAGGTAACTTTGGCTACTGTTGTTTTTAATAGGATTAAAATGAGCACACACACTACTCCTTAACTTCTTGTTTTTATGTCTTTATCTATTAGGGGCAAACTGCCCAGGTTAGTAACCGCGGAGAGAACTCATTCTCTCAACAGCTGCATTATATCCCACAGTGTGCCAGCACCATAATCTATTCAGCTGCTTCCTTATTGGATCTGTCCATCTCTCATTGTTCAAGTTTCTCCCTGAATCACTTTTCTTCTTAATAACTGATAAGGTCTATGGAGTATTAACTGATGCCAGATGCTTAGATAAACAAGCCACATGAATTGATCCTCACAATCTCATGGGCAGGTAGTGCTGTGAGTCCCCATCTGTAGGTTGGGGAACTGAGGCTAGAAGACCTTGAGAGAGCCTACCCAGTATCACAGAACTGGTGCACCATGGAGGCAGACTTCAAATCCAGTTTGATTCTAAGGCCTTGTTCGTAACTGTTCAGTTCTGCCTCATTTTCACACTGTCCCCTGCAATAACCTAGAACCACAGTGACAGTGGTAAACATCGGCCTGCTATTTCCAACTCTGAGAAGGATCATTTGACTAGGACTGCCACAGGTAACTCTGATTCAACGTGTCCAAACGTGACCTCCTGGTCTCCCCAGCCCCACATCTATGTTTATCCTGTACTTTACCTGTGGCAATTCACCCTCAGAAAGTCACCGACTGATGTGAGTGGAAAATACCTAAGTTTTTAGTGACTGTGCCCAGAGACCCCTGTTCTGGAACATACGACTGCATTCTCTGCTTTCATGTATACACAGAGGGGATCAATACTCACAAAAGTGTGCAGGGATGACATTCCCCTAAGGGCCACACCAAAGACATCTACAAACACCCTATTCCAAGATCATCACACCAATGCTTAGCTTCCCAGTACACTTGCTACCCTGTACTCAGCATTAACAATATGCAATTAAAGTCTGGGTCTTACCCAGGACAAGTAGCACCGTGGCTCATATTAGTTTAGTTAACCAAATCCAAGTTGAGACAGACCTGATTTTATAAGAGAAGAGTGTCACAAGTCAACCGGATATTGATCCCACTATCCAGAGTGAATAATGGCTCATGACTGCTCAGAAATCAGCCACCAGGAAGAGATAGGCAGATGCGTAACATCCGGCTGATGGTATTTCCTGCTTTGATAGGTGAACAAGACTGGGAGACCCAGAGTGCCCTCAAATATCTGCAAGGCTTTTGGGTAGAAGATTTGCAACTTTTTTTCAGTCTACTCCTTTTAAAGGTGGTTAAGAACCAGTAAATGGAAGCTACTGGAAAACACTGAGTCAACACAAAGGTGAAACTTCTGATAGTCACAGATACCTAAAAGTGGAGGAAAGATGTTCCTTCTGCTTGGAGGTGTCTGAGTATAGAAAAAAATGACCATTCGGCAGATGTTAGATGTTCATATTTTGAAAGAGGAGGGGTACAGAACTTTAAACCCTGTTCCAACCTTGAGGCTCTAGAATTTTATCAGTAGGACAAAGTAAATTGGATGCGAGTGTCAAGGACAGGGTAGAAAGTAATGCTGTGAAACAGCAGGTTGGACGGGTCCTCTGGAGCATGGGGTAGCAACGCCAAGGAAGGAAAGAGCCAGAAAAGGCCAGGCAGTCGCAGTGCCACTTTCCTCCTGCTGCGCCACCCTCTCGATGACATTACTGGGGGTGTGGGCCAGTTTGCCTGTCAGGTTTTGCTAACGCCTGTTTGCAAGTGAACTACAAAATTCATTATATATGAGCATTTTGCCAAATAGTAACAGGGCACTCCCACCAATTTATATTTCTGCTTAAGAAGTTTACAGAAAAGAAAAATTCATTCACAAGATAGAGGAAAAATCATTCAGAAAAATGTTGCAGATTATTTACCAAAAAGGTAAACTACAGTACATTCCATTCACCTATTTTTTTTTCTTTTGCGGTTTTCAGCTGGGGTTGGGTTTAAACCCATCACCCCTGGCATATGGGGCTGGCACCTGACTCCTTTGAGCCACAAGCACCACCCCAGCTTTTTTGTTTGTTTGTTTTGCAGTTTTGGCCGGGGCCAGGTTTGAACCTGCCACCCCCAGCATATGGGGCCAGTGCCCTACTCCTTGAGTTGCAGGTGCCGCCCTCCATTTGGCTATTTATCCTGCCAAGTTCAAGTACTCAGATCCAGGAGGGGGAGTTGCTCTCAACACACCTGACAAACACAGTTCCAAGACAAACACAGGCAGCTTAGCAAGTCAAAAGGATGACAAGGCCTGGGACTAATCCTCCTGTTCACTGCCTGCGCAGCTCCAGCAGCTCCCGTCTTCTTTGGGGCTGACATCACTTCCCGGTAGGTTTTGTGCTATGAAACCAAGTACCTGCAAAGCACTTGCGTCACGAAACAGGCATTTTACAAAACGGAAGATACATATGAATGAGTGACTGCTAAGGACTGTCTGTGTCCCTTCAAAGCTCATATGCTGGATCCCTAGGCCCTGATGTGTTTGGAGGCTGAGCCTTTGGGAGATAATTAGGGTTAGATGAGGTCATGAGGACTGGGCCTTCATGATGACATTTGTGACTTTACAAGAAAAGACATCAGGGCGTTTGTTCTCTCTCTCTCTCTCTCCCCACCAGTGAGGACACAAGAAGGCAGCCACCTGCAAGCTGGGAAGGCACTCTCCTGAGAAACCAGAACCAGTCGGCACCTAGATCTTGAACTTCTCAGCCTCAAGAACTTCTGTTTGCAGCAGCTTAGTCTATGGTATTTATTATGCAGCCTGGATAGGCTAAGACAATTACATTGGGACTTCTGCAGAACTGGGATTCAAAAACAAGGTTTGGTCACAGTCCAGACGTCAAGGCTTGAAAGAACTTAATTGGTACAGCAGCAGGAAAATGTCAAAAAACCACATCATCACATATGACATCTTTCTAAGTTAGTATTTTTAGTGATTAAAAAAGACACCCACTGTTGTGTTGTTATTTATCCTCCTGGAACTAGTGAGTAAACCTGACTGAGAGAATGGGGGCTTGTTGTGGGGTGATTTGTTCAACCACAGCCACCATTATACTTAATCAACTGAAAGGACCCTCTCCTCCTACACTGACAAGGGTACATTATTAGATCTGTCTCTTTACTGCCTTCTCTACAGAGAAGCAATCCCACCTGGAGGACCCTCTGTGGATATCCACAGCCTATAACAGCAATCCAGATGTGGACATCCACAGCCTATAACAGCAATCCAGATGTGGTCATCCACAGCCTATAACAGCAATCCAGATGTGGTCATCCACAGCCTATAACAGCAATCCAGATGTGGACACCCACAGCCTATAACAGCAATCCAGATGTGGACATCCAAAGCCTATAACAGCAATCCAGATGTGGACATCCACAGCCTACAACAGCAATCCAGATGTGGACATCCACAGCCTACAACAGCAATCCAGATGTGGACATCCACAGCCTACAACAGCAATCCAGATGTGGATATCCACAGCCTATAACAGCAATCCAGAATCTCGGGTTGCTATGAAGGTGGCTGAGGATTAGCAGAAAGGAGCACCAGGAAACTTTATGAGATGATGGAAATGTTCTACACATTATTTGGAGTGTTGATTACATGGTGTGCACACATGTCAAAATGTATCTAATTATGCATTTAAGATCTATGTGGGGAAGTGAACTGGAAAGATAACACCAGAGGACATGTGTTTTGATGCTTTTTCCAAGAGTGGCAGCAGACAGAATGTCCAAAAGTGAGCGGGACTGAGTGTGTGGTACACAGCTAGAGGCTACATACCCCCACAGAATTCCCACAGACAGGATGTCCAAAAGTAAGTGGGACTGAGCGTGTGGTACACAGCAAGCCCCGGCTAGAGGCTCCCACGCCCCCCATAGAATTCCGCTCTTTTTTTTTTTTGGTAGTTTTTGGCCAGGGCTGGGCTTGAACCTGCCACCTCTGGCATATGGGGCTGGCGTCCTACCCCTTTGAGCCACAGGCACCACCCCCCCCATAGAATTCCTACAGACAGAATGTCCAAAAGTGAACGTGACCGAGCATGTGGTACACAGCAAGCCCCGGCTAGAGGCTCCCATACCCCCCACAGAATTCTGACAATTACTCTTGGGTGTGCGTTTCTGGAGTCTCCATTTTATCCATGAAGAAACTGAGGCCTAGAGAGGTGAACTGGCTTGCTCAAGATCCCACAACTGCGAGTGGCAGGACCAAGGCTGGAAAGTGGGTCCACTCAGCTCTGGAGCCCTGGCTCTCAGCCGCAGTGCCTGACACGTGTGCCTTCACCTGTCACTAATACCCCCAGGAGTCTTTATAGGGAAAGAATCAAAGACTAATCCAAACAGATATGTACAAGGCTATAAACTCGTCATGAATCATAACCATATCAACGTAAATGTACTACAACCTAAGCTGGCTCATACAACAGAACACTCTGCATCACTTAATATTAGGTTCAAAAGACAATGTAAATACCTTTCATGACAGGAGAAAATGGTCATGAATTATTAAGTGAAAAAAATCAGATTAAAAATGTGTGTGTAGGGCGGCACCTGTGGCTCAAAGGAGTAGGGCGCCCACCCCATATGCCAGAGGTGGTGGGTTCAAAACCAGCCCTGGCCAAAAAGAGCAAAAAAAGAAAAAAAGAAAAATGTGTGTGTATGCATATATATGAGCTTGGCCAGGTGTGGTGGCTCACACCTATAATCCTTGCATGCTGGGAGGCCAAGACAGGAGGATCCCTTGAGCTCAGGAGTTTAAGACCACCCTGAGCAAGAGCAAGACCCCAGTGCTACTAAAAATAGAAAAACTAGCGAGGTATTGTGATGGGTGCCTAGTCCCAGCTACTTGGGAGGCTGAGGCAGGGGATCACTTGAACCTGGGAGTTTGAGGTCATGGTGAACTGGGCTAAAACCATGCTACTCCAGCCTGGACAAGAGTGAGACTCCATCTCCAACAAGAAAAAAAAGTATATCTATGACCTTCAGTTATGTGTGTGTGTTTGTTTACCCTTTTTTTACTTTAAAAGACTTTAAGGGAATGTATCTAAAGAAAAATGGTTAACTTTCGGTGGTAGCATCATAGGTTATTTCATTTTTACTTTGAATTCTTTAAATTTCAAAAAAAACTGCATGTTACATTTGTAACTAGAGAAGCAAGAATAAAGTTTACTTTAAAAATAAAAAGGTAGTGAAAAACCACTGTCCACATAATGAATATATACTCAGATGCAGACTATATATGCACATTTTTAGAGCAGAATATTTTTGCACAGCCCACTTTGAAGACAGAGTCCGTGAATAACTTCCAGGTGCTACCAGTTACTCAACGACCTATCCGTAGTGGTGTAAAAGGGAACTTGCCAGGCCTTCTACTACAGTCATATGTGTAAAATAGGCACTTAAGAAACTTACAAAGCAACATCTAGTTCGTAAAAATCATCTTGCATATGTTTCACCTTTCCATTTAGCAGAAAGGCGTAGGAATCGAAATGGCTTACTGCTGAAGTCCTCGGAACAGAGCAGGTGGACCTAAGGTGTGTCTGAGAGTGATCAGCATTGTCTTAGCAAGAAAGCACCCAACTTCAGTCTGCTGCGGGTGCCACAGGCCCAAGTCATCACACGCGGAAGTGGGGCAGAAGAACCAGGACGGAAATCATCACTGCTCCTCAAACCCAGTGAGTATATCGCTCCTTTAAAATGGGCATTCAAGGAAACACTAGCAAGACTTTCTCTATGAAACACTTTCATTTGAGAAAAACAATCGCAAGAAAGAGATTTCGTCTTTCTAATTGGTGAAAGAATTATATTATCATCAAAATAAAAACTAAAATGTGAAAATTATTGATGGACTTGAACTATAATTTAAAAAATGCTACTATGGCTGCACAAACATTTCTTTTGCTAGATCAGAGAAAATTCTCAGTAAGCTTTCGTGTATTAAAAAGAGCCCACATACCACCTTGAATTCTGAGGAGAGAATGGGTTTGGACCTATATAAGCCAGAAAATGGGCTGCTGTCCCCAAGCTGAGTGCCATCTGATGATGTCATTGTGAGGAGCAGGTGGGTTAATACAGAGCGGCTTAGAATAGAGCCTGGCTCATGGAAGATGCTCAATAAATGGCGGTGACCATCATATATTCTCACACCGGTGCTGTCATCTTAAAATAGAAAGAAGCGCAGAGTTTGAAGCCCAGGTCAGCTCCATGACACTTAAGAACACCTGACATTCCTGTCATTGTCCCAGGTACTGGGATTAGACCCTGGGCGCTGACCCTACAAGGCAGCCCACATACTGAGAGGCACTAAGGGAAGGAGATTATAGGTTGCTATGGGAGCAGGGGGAGGGTACCTAACCTAGATGGAGTTCAGAGGGCAGGGGGAGTGCAGGAAAAGCTTCTCAGAAGGGCTGGTAACTGAGCTGAGACTATAAGGATTAGAACCAGTGTTTGGCAAGTGCTGGGGAAAGCATTCTAGGCAAAAGGAAGTGTGTGCGAAGAGGCCTGCTGTGTAAGGGACTCAGTACCTCGTGGATTCAAAAGGATATTGCTGAGGTGGACTGCAGCGCCCAGCACCTGTGCCAGGACCCTATGTGCAGAATCACCTCCCCCCAGGCTCACCCAGTGCCCCATCCCCTTGCTGCTCCTTGGCCAGGCTGTGCTCACGCCCTCCTAAGGGCTGGGTCTACATGCTCTTCCCCAGATACTCACTGAAGCTGCCTCTTCCCCTCCTTAGGTCTCTGTTCTCCGCTCATCTGCTCAAATGGTCTTTCTTAGAGAAGACTTTCTTACTCCTCTATGTAAAACAGCAAACCTTTGTGCCTAAGTTTTATTTTCCTTTTACTAAGCATTTTACACATAAAGTTTTTCACTTCAATATTCAATACAGGTATTTACCTTTTCTATTTGCCGGACTACTTGTACTAGAATTTAAACTCCCTGAGGGCGGTGGGGGGGGGGGTTGTCTGTTTTATTTCCTGTATCTTCTCAGAGCTTAGCCCAGCACTTGGTACACAGTAGGCGATCAAAAAACACTTCTTAAGAGGCAGGACTAAATTCACTCTTCCTTTATTCCACAAGCCCCTGACATAAATTCCTACATTGACTAGGCCATTCATAAACATTTGCTGAACTGTACAATTCAATCATTTTTTATATATGGTGGTCTCCATGTAATGCATAAGAAGCAAATAACTATGTTTTCATTGCTTGGCAAATAAACCCAAGATTGAAGCAATAGGTGGCTTGGTCAATTTAGTGGGAAGAGAACAAAACTGGTGGTCTGATTTCATTAGCCAGTGAAATCTATTAGCACATTTATCAATTAGTTGCAAATAATCACAGCTTTCATTGATGAAAAGGTCAAACTCTGCTGAGCTAGGCCAGGATCAACACTGATGTAATATATCAAGTACAGAAAAACAATCAAAGTGTTCCAGGGTTTAAGTTTCTTCCTGCTATTAAACTAAATCCTTTAAGAAACTGCATTACTGGGACTCCACCCCCAGGGTATTCACTCCACTAAAGGTCTGAAAAGGTTCTCCCCTCAAATTAACATTTTGCTTCAATACTAAAAGAGGTAAATTCAAAATGAGTTCAACTACTGCTCCCAAACATTAGAGACTATCAAAATTAAAAAAAAAAAATGCAAACAGGGGATCTATACTGGAGTGGATCTCAGGTATCCGCAATACAACACTTCCAAACTCATCTTCAACTTCTGCCAAGATCTCTCCTGCTCATGGTACCACCATCCAGTCAGCCTTCTAGCTAACCACCCGGGAATGCCTTTCACCCCCAGATTCACTCTCTTACTAAGTCCTGTTTCTCCTACTTGTTCTACCTCTTAGCTTATTCTCTTCACCCCAACCATCACTGCCTTAGTCCAGGTCCTCATCCTCTTTTTACCTGGAAAATTGTAACTGCCTCGAATTGAATCTTCCCTCCTTGGTTGCTGCCTGCCATGTATGTGTCCACATGTGCTAAACACCCCCCTCTCCCAAATAAATATAAACCATAAATTCATTCGTGTCATAAGACCTGCTGAAAATTCTTCAAAGATTCTCCTTTATCTGCTACATAAAGCCCAGATTTGCTGGCATGGGATCTGTGTGTGATACCGTAAGTTTCTTACCAAATAACTATTCTCCCCCTGATGAATGAGACTGATTTCTGGATGGAACACGGCCACTTGTAAAACCTTTCACTGCAACTAGGTGTAGTCATGTTGCCGACTTCTGGCCAGAATTCCAGGGCCAGAGTTGTGGAGGATTTCAGGAAGGCCCTTCAAAGAGAAGGGTGTGGGAAGGCCATGTACTTTAAGCTCTAGAACAACCAAAATTCTTGCAGTTTTCTACTTTATCAACACATTCACAACCAACTTTCATACTGCTCTGCTTTGCTCAAGCTTTGCCCCCTACCAAAACACCCTTCTGACCTTTGTTCAACCTTTAACCTTTCCCATTCAGCTCAGGCATCACTTCTTCCAAGAAGTTGCTGGAACATTTATCTTAGTTAGACTGAGTGGCCATCCTCTGTGCTTCCCAAATACCCTGGGCCTACTCCAATTCTGGAACCCACCTGCCATTGCTTGTGGACAGGCCATCTCTCTCACTCTACAGAAAAAGCCCTAAAGGGCAGATGACACATCCTCTCTCCCCATGTCTACACCTCCTCACACAAGGCCTGGCACCAAGCAGCAGCTCAGTAAGTAAGTTCTGATTCCAACCAGATTTTCCTCACTGAGATGGCGTAAAAATTGCTGAATGCCTCAAAATGCCTTGATTAGTTCTCCACGTCAGCAGGTGAAGGTGGGAACCAGACTTTCTAATGGTATTTTTATTTTTCTGGAGGCAGGAACTACTGCAGATGAGCCATCCTAAGGGAATATCCGCTGTCTGTGTGCTCCAGACCTGAACTAGGTCATCTCCAGGTCTCCTCTGGCTCTAATAGTTCCTAAATCCATTGTTGTGTATAAGCACAGAGGCCGGAACACCGGGAACACACTGTCAATGGCTGGCTCCTGCAGGGACTGGCAACCTGACCAGCCTCACCTAACTTTTAAATGCATTATTTATGAGGAGCGTCTAATACAATCTTGAAGCCATCAGCTGACGGAACACTCCAGGATAATGAAATGCCAAATGCAGCTGATGGGCCTCGGAGTTCGGGCCACCGTGGCCTTCTGTGAGCGCCCTGAAGCTGCTGCGCCCTTCCTGCTGTGCCCCTCCTGCTGCTGTGCCCCTCCTTACTCACCTCTTCACTGGGGCCTCTGCTCAAAGGTCATTTTCTTGGGAAAATATTCCCAGGTTCTCATGCATTGAGCCACATCTCTGTTTCTCAAAGCAACGATCACAGCTGCGATTTTATGAGTATGGTCATTCAATTGATATCTTTCTGCCTCACTAGACCTTACCCTGCACCAAGGAGCATTTTGGTTTTGCTCATTGTTGGATCCACGTTCTTGGCAGACGCTGATGCCCAGTAAACACTTTTTAAGTGATCTCTGAAGGCTGTAAAGGGAGCAGAAACTTGGCAGAGGGGTCCCACTGCAGGAAAGGGGAAGCCCCCATTTGGGGGCAATGTCAAGCTCCTCTGATAAGATGGAAGAGCTCTGAGCTCTCTCACATCCCTGAAAAAGGACCCTGGGAGTCAGGGACGGCGGTCTCTTTCTCTGACAGTGCAAGAGTGTCACTGAATGAGGCTACCAAGAGCAGAGCAAGCAGGGCACGACCAGCTAAGAGAAGTGACCACCAAGTCAGAGTTCCAGCCAAAATCTGTTGTGAAAGTAAGGTATTGAGAATTCCCGTGGCTGGCACACCCTGCACAAACAATACAAGTAACTGCGACAATGTGTGGCTGTCTTTGCAGCAAGCAGATCAAGAAAATGTAGACCTACTTCCTGGGGGAGAAGGAAGGATGTAGTCAGATGACACAGGGAAGACAGAGCCATTGAGTTTGACTTTCATCTTTTATCTAAAAAGAAGGTTCTTCTCACTAGAATTAGTAGGATAAATAAAAATATGGAATTGAATTGAATTCCAGTGTAGGTGAGGTAAAAGCAAGAGCCCAGCATTCCAGGCTCAAATGAAAGATAAGCAGGGACTCTCAAAGTCTGCTGATAAGAAACACTGAGGGGTAAGAGAGACCCCAGGACAGGAGGAGGCGCTTAGGGAGGAGCTGCTGCACTTCCCAGAGAGGAGAAGAGAGCAGTGACATGGGCATGTGATGCCCGTCACTGACCAACACACGCACGGATCTGCAGATATAATGCCCATCACTGACCAACACACGCACAGATCTGCACATAGAATGCCCATCACTGACCAACACACGCATGGATCTGCAGCTAGAATGCCCATCATTGACCCAACCACACACTCATCTGCAGCTAGAATGCCCATCACTGACCAACACACGCATGGATCTGCAAGTAGAAGGCCCATCACTGACCCAACCACACACTCATCTGCAGATAGAATGCCCATCACTGACCCAACCACGCACTCATCTGCAGATAGAATGCCCATCACTGACCAACACACGCACGGATCTGCAGGTAGAATGCCCATCACTGACCAACACACGCACGGATCTCAGGTAGAATGCCCATCACTGACCAACACACGCATGGATCTGCAGACAGAATGCCCATCACTGACTAACACATGCACGGATCTGCACATAGAATGCCCATCACTGACCCAACACACGCACAGATCTGCAGGTAGAATGCCCATCACTGACCCAACACACGCACGGATCTGCAGGTAGAATGCCCATCACTGACCCAACACACACACGGATCTGCAGGTAGAATGCCCGTCACTGACCAACACACGCACAGATCTGCAGATAGAATGCCCACCACTGACCAACACGCGCATGGATCTATAGATAGAATGCCCATCACTGACCAACACACACACGGATCTGTAGGAAGAATGCCCATCACTGACCAACACACGCACGGATCTGCAGATAGAATGCCCATCACTGACCCAACCATGCATGGATCTGCAGACAGATCACTCGTGAATTCTGAGCTGGGCAGAGCTTTGCTTGGAGGCAGTGCTCACAGAGGACACTGCTCATCACGCCCAGCTAAGTCCAGACAACTTGGGTATCTGGAGTCAGGGAAGCCCTGCAGCTACTCAAAACACCCGTGAGATGGCGTATGATGATGAAGACTGGTGTATTCATTCACACGGGTCAATTGTGCTTAGAGACTAGCTTTTTTTTTTTTTGTCTTTTGTTTTTTGTTTTTTTGAGACAGTCTCACTCTGTTACACTGGATAGAGTGCTGTGGCATCACAGCTTACACCAAGCTCAAACTCCTGGGCTCAAGTGATCTCCTGCCTCAACTTCTTCCCAAGTAGCTGGGAATATAGGTGCCCACCACAATGCCCAGCTAATTTTTCTGTTTTAATAGAGATGGAGGTCTCACTCATGCTCAGACTAGTCTCAAGCTCCTGAGCTCAGGATATCCATACGCTTCCACTTCCCAGAGTGCTGGGATTACAGGGGTGAGCCACCACGCAGGGCCCGGAGATGAGCTCAACAGAGCCTGTCCTGGGGAGGCTGCCAGTCTTCCCAAATTCTGAATTAAAAAAAAAAAAGTCAAAGTAAATAAGTAAAAATGTGCTATGTAGCACATTCTTCTCTCAATTTGACAAGAAATCAAAAGTGATTCTCTTTAAAAGTTAATGTGCTTTTCTTGTAAATCTGAAGTTGGATTTAACAACAACAACAAAAAAGACAAGAAACAAAACTGGGCAGCTTAATCATGGGAGCAGGGACTGCACCACGTCCGAGCTGCCAGTCGGCCTCTGTGGGCACCAGCTTCCTTCCTCCCCTGGCTCGGTCCACGTCTGGACAGCGCATAACGAAATACCACGAGCAGTGCTGGGAGCTTTAGTGCCGATTACTACACACCCAGCAGGCCAGGATTTGCGTAAGGTGTACAGGCCCAGCCTCGTGAGCTGAAAGCTGTGTGTCCAAGGGTAACATGGGAAGGGGGAACTGAAAGTTAAGCTGTGCCTGTCTACGAACCCTTCCTCAATCTACTCCATGCTCTGTCAGAAATGTAAATCAGCTGTGTGCTGGCTGGTGTACAGCTATCGGCTACAGTTTATGAAACACGATAGAAATGGTGGCTGTCATGCTGGTCAGCGGGATGTGTGCCCCCTTGTTTCCCCAACCTTTCTGTAGGGCTCAACTCCAGAAAAAAGTCAGTGCCATGTGTGAATTATTCATGAGCACTGTCTGGGCTCCCAGTCAGCCAGGAAGCCCAAGACAAAGGAATGCACAGTCTTTTTCCCCTTGGCAAAGCTGACCTGATGATGGCAAACGGCCCAGCTTACTCTTCTTGGTTTCTGGGCTGTGGCAGGTTCCAGACCTTCCATCCCAAGGCAAAAGGGCAGGGTCTTCTCTCGCCAAATCCTGAGAACTGGGCTTCTATTCCTCCATGAAATACAAGTAAGTGTATCCGAGAATGAGGGTCACAGTTACGTGAACGTGCATGGCCTGTGCCCACTCACCCAGGGACAGTCACCAGAGAGAGAGGAGGAATTCCTATCAGAAGGACGTGGTTAAGGCACCATGTTCTAAAGCTCCTTTAGCACAGGGATTCTCAATAGGAACCACAGGAACTGTATTAAAGGGCCATGGTGTTGGGAAGGTTGAGAACCACGCCCTTAGCAGGACGTACCATCTCTGTAACTTGCTGGAAAATGAACCCACCACTCCTTCCCCTCACAGAAAAAGAACCCAAATGAGAACTCTATGGATAGGACAGGGTGGCTTCTGGAGGATCATCTGAGCTCTCATAAGTCTGTCCAGCACACGAATGATAAACAAGGCTGTGTGATGCTTCTAAGTCTCTCATTAGGCTCCAGTGTCAAACTCATACCCTCTGTGACCCAAATATGCCCTTTACTGTGTGTGAATACCAAGGTCTTGGCTTTCAAAGGCTTATCCTTAAGACTCTGCTCCCAGCCAGTACACTGAATGGAATTAAATTACCCTGTGAAATAAATCCACAGGATAAAAATAGCATTTGGATCTATCCTAATTAAATGTGCTCCTTTCAAAGTCAACTCTATCAGTTAGACCCTGAATATGGGATTCAAGTCCAAGAGTAAAGTAAAATCAATTCTCAGAACTGAACCATAGACACCATGCATTAAAGTAAAACTTCTCAAGACGTGGGCTGACACTGCTTCACAGACTACCTTAGATTACAGTGTCCATCTGCCATATTTTTCAAGACAAATGAACACACAGACCAAGAAGTAGTAATATCCAACACAAGAAGACACTCACTGCCTGCACCAAGGCTGACGCTGGGGCCGGGTGTGGTGGCTCACACCTGTAATCCCAGTGCTGTGGGACTGGTTGAGGCAGGAGGACTGCTTGAGGCCAGGCATTTGAGAAGAGCCTAGAAACATGGTGAGGCCCCATCTCAACAAGAATTAGACTATCTAGGTGTGGGGGCACATGCCTATAGTCCCAGCTACTTGGGAGGCTGAGGCAGAGGATCTCTTGAACTCAGGAGTTTGTGTTTACAGTGAGCTGAGATGATGCTACCACACTATCGCCTTGGTGACAGCAAGACTCTGTCTCAAAAAAAAAAAAAAAGAGATACTCTATGTCTCTGAATATTCAAGAAAACTTGAGTTTAGAATATACTGATTTTCCTCACTCTGCCTGATTTTTATGAATTAAAGTCATCCTTTTTTTTTTTTTGCAGTTTTTGGGTGTGGCCAGGTTTGAACCTGCCACCTCTGGCACATAGGGCCAGCGCCCTACTCCTTGAGCCACAGGTGCCGACCAACTGTGGTTAAATTTTTAGTTCACTACCAGTTAGCAGACTGGTTACTAAACCTTCTGAAATCTTTGCTGTTCATCTAAACAATGCAAATTATTATTGTTATATAAGAACATTATTAGGAAGATTAAGTGAGAAACACAGGTCAAGTGCTGGTCCCATAATAAGTGCCCAATTCCTTCAGTGCTTAATTGTTGTTAATGTTATTATTTTGGTTTGAAACAGAAATCCTTTTAAAGTAGGGAAGTCATAATTCTTAAAAACTGAACACGGTGGACAGGGGCTTGCACCAGTAATCTCAGATACCTGTGGAGGCAGAGGAAGGAGGACAACTTGAGGCCAGGAGTTTGAGACCAGTCCAGGCAGCACAGCGAGACCCCTGTTTTTTTGTTTTTGTTTTTTAATTAAAAATTAGCCAGGCATGATGGCATGCGCCTGTATTTCTAACCACTCAGCTACTGAGGAGGCTGAGGCAGGAGAATTACTTGAGCCCAGGAGTCTAAAGCTGCAGTGAGCTTTGATCACAACACTGAACTTGAGCCGGGGCAATAGAAGGAGACACCCAACTCTATTAATAAAAAAAAAAAAAAAGAAATCAAATGTGGAAAAGCCTGTCTTTGTGGAAACCAGGGAGAGATGACCTAAGCAGAGTTCACCACCCTGAGCCTGACACCAACCTGGGAAGGACTCTTTACCCCTGCCTTGACAGAGATGGTACCAGCGACTTCCACAAATCATTCACCAGCAAGAAAGAGCAGACAGGGTCAATGCTATGCTAGAGCCACCAGGAGAACACCACATCCTGGTCACAAAAGCCCAGAACACAAGCTGCTGAATGTAACCCGTGGCAGCCCCCGGACTTAGGGATAGGCAGAAATGCCAGGCCACCCTCAAGCAGGGGACTCGCACTGGTGTCAACAGGGCCCAGCCTCCCTCCCTGGCCCCCTCTGTGCCCCCTCTCGGCTCCACAGTGTCTTGGGTCTATGACAAAGGCCTACACGTAGGTGAGGCTTTGGGGCTCTGTGCTGGGAACTCATCAGAAGAAACTTCCAGAGTCCTTGCTCCACTTTTACTGCCCTCCTCCTCCTTTCTGGCACAGTCTTCTGGTCCGACTGCGTCCTTTAAAGTCTCACCACTCACTCTTTTCTTATTTTGAATCCCAGGAGATTTTAAAATGTTCACTGTTTTTAAATCTCTCTTACACTTTAATAACGAAGTCGATACTGTCATGAGTTTACATAAAAGAATAGCATTCAGCCAGGCTAACAAAACAGCAAATTCCTATCACTGAACTCTTCACTGTGGCATTCACGCTTCCAGAAGAAAAGGATTTTTCTGGAAGAAAAGCAACAATTGCATCTCAAAAGAAAAAAAAAGAGTCTATGAGGTGACCAGGTTATAATGTGACTTAAAGGGGAGGAACACTGACAATAAGAGAAAAAAGAAAAAGAATAAAAACTGTCTGTCATCCACTCATGTTCACCTGCCCAACCTTTCTCTGACTCAAGTTTCATTCGCTATCCCCTGAGTTTTGAGATCTAAAACTGTCAACCAGATTTTGAGCCCATTCAAAGGACAGTATACTATGATCAAAAGATTGGGTGTCACGAAATGGAATCAAATGATACTCAGAGCTCATGATTCTTATTTATAGCAATTTAGGACAACAGTCACCCACACTTTTCAGGTGAGGTGTGGATTCCTAAAACTCAACCGACCCATGATTAACTGATTTACTTGAAATGTTAAGATGAGGAAAAAAACAAACAAAACGGGTTTAGACCTTGCAGGGCCTGGCTCTGCTCCACCAGGCCCATGAGTAGTCTCTCCCCAGCCTCTCAGGTCTGCATGGATAGCAAAGAGGGCAACTTTGAGTTGGAGGAAGTGTTCATTATTACGTTACACATTTAGCCTAATGGACACTTAGAACTTGTGACTTTAATTCTGAAAAGATTTCAGTTGATCATCAAGGGCAGTAGAAGGACGGATGAAGCCAGGAGAGGGGGCAGGGCACGAATGAGGAGAAGAGACCCCAGCAACCCAAACTCACCGATAGATGATCCCTTTCTCGTGGAGGAACATAAGCGCCGAAATGATCTCCGCAGCGTAGAAACGAGCTCTCGCTTCATCAAAGCGACGGGACTTCTGAATGTGGAACATCAGGTCGCCCCCATTCACAAACTCCATCACAAAGAACAGGCGGTCCTGGAGGAAAACACAAGAGGGGCCCCAGTGTGGTGTGGCCATCGGCAGAGAGGTCAGTGGCATCACACTCCCAGGGCATGGCCTAGGCGGAGAGAGCGCCAAACGGAATCAACCAAACATCCTGACTGTGGTTGGGAGCAGTGCTCTGGGGCCTCCTGCAGGTAATCCCGCCCAACCTGGACTTCCTACATGAAATCAACACTACAGACGGCATCAGAAGCCCGTGGTTCTGGGTCAGCTCTGCATCCTGAAGGCCATGGAACTGGACAGAGCAGCATAAAGTGAAAGGCTGAGTGACTTTCTATAGGTGGTTGGTGCTCACAGCGAGCACAGAACACTTACAAAGAGGCCCCAGAAAGAGAAAGCCCTTCAGACAGGTTGGCCAGGCGGAAGGCAAGGGGCAGCCCCTGAGGAGTCGCCTCCTGGGTGGAAATTCCATTCGGCCTATCAAAGGATTACAGCACAGGAGTGGGGACGCAGACAGGGCGAGATGCCACCCACCTGATAGGCCCCTTAACCAAGCAGGTGGAATGGACTCTAACAGTTACTGTGCAGTGTAATTAGCAGACGAGGGGTATGAACAGAGGGCTGTGGAAACTAGGACTGCTTAAGGAGAGAAATTAAAAAGTGATGTCCCTAAAATTTATGGGGTAAAACATTTTGTTTCTGGGAACCTTGATGATCAAGTGGTTTCTTTGCTCTCATTTATGAAGATCATGGGCAGCTGGTACTCGGGAGCCAACAGAGCGTCTAGACAGAGTTGAGTGCACATTACTTAAAGAAGTCGCATAAACAAGCAAATCTACCAGTCCTGGTCCAGTGAAGAAAAAGTGGAGGAAGTGTGACATTTGGTCATAAGCCTGGGGCTCAAGGGAGGTCTCCAAGCTGGTGCAATGTGAGCCTGGCTATAGCAGGAGTGCATCCATTCCACACAGGGCCGGGGGTGTCCTCTGTGGGGGCTGCAGGGCAGGAGGTCATTTTGTGAGGAAACTGGTATTCTACCAAAGGATGTGGATACACCCAGCCATGTGTTTTGTGCGGGTGTGGTAGGTGCCACCGACTTTGCCCAGAGGGCTTCCATACAGTCATGCTGAGCCGGGGGCAGAGCGCCAGGCCCACACCTGCTTACCTCCCACTGGGTTACTTCAGTCACCAAGCAGATGCCTATCAGAGGACAGTTCAACTTGGGTACACCTCATCCCTAATTTAAGTAACACTTTAATTACAAGGAGAAACATCTCCTGGACCTGTTAAACATCTCTCTGCTAACAAGAAGCAAGACTGGGAATGAAGAAGGAGGGGCAAGAGTCAGAAAAACAAAAGCCCCACCTCCACCACGCAGACCTTTAGGGTGGCCGCTGCACACCATTGGGGAGCTGTGCAGAGCCAGCAGCCGCCAGACTAAGCTGCTAGCCTTCATCTGAGGGTGCTTGACAAGGCCAGAGGCCGAAGTGGGTGGGTTGAGCTTTGATGAGCAATGGCTGTCCTGTGTTTTCTAAATGGGAAGGACTCAGATGGAATTAGCAGGTGAGTAACAGGGTGGGGTGGAGAAGTGCACCAGAGACACCTCAAAAAGCCACAAATGCACCCTAAGTTGTTATGTTGATGCTGTGTCCATTTGGAGTGGTGGCCATAGTGGCGAGGGGGTAGGACGACTAAGGTGGTAAAGTCACCTGAACCATCCCTCAGCAAGGAGGTCGGCCATGCACATTTCTGTCACCCAAACTATTCCCATTTTTCATGCATATCACTGGCAGTCCCATGAATTCCAGTTGCCCTGAACACCTGACTGCTGTACCTGTGTCAGCAGGTGGGTGGCCATCCCCTAGGGCAGTCAGTGTACTCGGCACATCAGAAAAATAAGGGTTCCATGGAAAATGTCACCAATCACACACACACTAAATTCCCAAATCTATCATCTCAAAGCTGAGGGTGATTGGTGGGACCACGCCTATGGTTCATCTTATAAGGGTACATGTGACTCTTTCCAAGTGTAGAATATATATGTCTTAACACAATAACTAAGAAAAATGACATGAGACTAGGTTAACCAGTTTGATGAAAATATTTCAGATTGTATATAGAACCAGCACACTGTACCCCATGACTGCATTAATGTACACAGCTATAATTTAATAAAAAAAAAAATAAAAGCCAGATTGTGGGCTAAACTCCAGATGCGGAGAGAGAAATCCTGCCCTCCGGTCTCCTTCTCTCCCCTCTCTGGCCATGGCCATGGAGGGTGATTCTCCAGAACATGCAGAATCTAGCAGGCCCAGGTTCTGCAGGGCAGGGGGACTGCATGGAGACGGGACCGTGGGCATCAGAACTGAGAAGAGATGTGTCTGCCACACTTTGCTTCTTTCCACTGAGTCTCACTTCTAACCTTGTGCCTGGCACCTCCCAGAAGACAGGGCAGGACTCACAGCCATCAGGTGACAACCAACTTTCGAAGTCAGCAGAAGGGGAAACAGGCAGAGACACAAGACTCAACAAGGATTTAATAAGAAGCAGTGGCCCATCCTTCCCAAGACCTCAAATGATGTTGCCGGCTAGAAAATGGAGTCAGGCTTGTCAATGAGCAAAATGCTTTTGCTGTGAGGAGACCCTCTGCTTACCCACACTCTGTTCACCCTATTTTAAAATTGCTGCTGCAGAAGTGGGTAAAGATGTGGCAGCCATTTCTCAAGATTAGTTTTGCAGAGGAAGGAGCTAAATGACAAAAATCTCCAGTGTTTGGGAAAAAAGATCCACTTATCACTAGGTGGTGGTGGCTGGGTGGGGGTTGGGTGAGTGAGGAGCCATCCTGAGCGTATCCTCGGGTCCTATGGGCAAGTAGTTGCTGGCAAAGCTGCTCATGCTGGTGGCTCTAATGAAGATATTTTCAGTTAAAAAAAAATGCCACCAATGAGAATGTGCAGAATAATTTATGCTGTTGCCAAAATGCAGATATGCATAGAAAGGACCAAACAATCCCTCCCGCGTGACAGAGGCAGCTTTTCACTGTGGAACCTGGAAAGACACTGATGTCTTCTTAATGCTTTTTATCCTCTCGAGGTTTCCATGATGAGCGCTGCATCACTCCTACCACTAGAAGCAAAGTAAAGGCACATGGGCTTCCTCCACATTTTCCTTAGTTTCATCTGAAAGAAGGGAGAATGGAGAGATGTGCTGGTGAGGGTGTGAGAGCAGGTGTCAGCCAGTGGGGGTCAGAGAGCAGATCGGAGAGGGGGATCTTGCTCCCTGCCCCGTACATTAGCAGGAACACGAGCAAGCTTGCTTCTCCCCTAATGGCCTTTCTGCAGCCTGACACAACCAGGCCACAACATCAGGCTTTTTGGAACAACATCTGAAACAAGAATCAGTTGGCTTTGGTTTTGGTCCCTAGGGTCCAAGTTCTGGTACAGAGGCTTTCAGCATCTACCGCAACCTTCAGAGACCTTTTATGCTTCCTTTAAGGTTCACAGCAAGAACCAATGTTTACTGAACATACACAGTAGGCCAGGGCCATGGGTAAGGACCAAGTCTCCTAAAGCAGTGGTTCTCAACCTGGGGGTCGTGACCCCTTTGTAACAATGAAAATACATCCTGCATATCAGATATTTACATTACGATTCGTAACAGTAGCAAAATCACAGTTATGAAGTAGCAGCGAAAATAACTTTATGGTTGGGGTCACCACAACGTTAGGAACTGTATTAAAGGGTTGCAGCATTAGGAGGCATCAGGAAGGTTGAGAACCACTGTCCTAAAGCAACTGAAACCTCACAGCCACTGTCAGGACGTCCCCGGACAGAGCTCACCACCTAGTGTGGGCATCTCATGGGGGCTTCAAGCACGGCGCCCAAGCAGGCTGGAGGCTGGGGTGGGATCTGGGGAAGTTTCTAAGAGTAGCCAATTCCCCAGGGGAGAAGCCAGGACAAATGGCAGTGGTCAGGAGAGGGAGACAGGATGTCACAGGCTGGGGTCGCTGAGTAGGAGGCTTCATCGTAATTGGATTGCTGTTTTCACAATCAAGTGTCTGTACAAAACACAAAAGGCTTTTTCTAGGGGTGCTTTATTTCATGCCATCCTAGGTTAACCACAACTGCAGACTGCAGGATTTCAGACCCTAGCAGTAAATAGGCTCACTCACCTACTGGTCTCTGTTAGAATTCTGAGCCCAGTCAGTGCCTGGGGTAAAACAGGTGGTAGCTCCAGAGCTGTGCTTGAAAAAGACTCTAGGAAATGTTGAAACGTGTCTCATACAATAAAATATCAGCTATGAAAACAAATCAGTCCAGAGGAATCTTACTCTTTCAGACTCACTGAGCCATGATTAAAAGCAGAGACCTTTATTTGAAGTCTTGAAAGGAGGCAGAAGATAACCTCTCACCTACCATTCCTCTCCCCAGTCTGTGCTATTTAAGAACTAGTGTCAGCGATTTCTTGACAGACACTAACTCACCCTTCACAGACCCAACTAGATGAAGCATATTTTGGGAATCCTGCATTTAGGGAGGAGCTGCATGGAGGATTATGATTGTTGTGAGTCAGTCCTGGGGCAGGGAGGGGTTCCCAAATCCTACCCAAGGGAGAGACGGCAGAGGTGGTTGTTTCTGTATTTAAACCGATGCCTACAGCCATTTCAGTTTTTATAGACTGTGGCTTCCTAGAAACTGAGCCTGCACATTTGCCCAGCTTTACCTGAGCTTGGGCTCCTCTTAGTAAACTTCATCCTGCCCTGTGTGGCCCGCAGCAGCTGGGCTTGACCTCAGCTCTCCAGCCTTTGTCCGTGCCTAGCTCTGCCCTTTTGTCCTGGCCTCAACCACTCACAAATGCAAGTCATTAAAACAGGTGAGGAACACCCGGGAACAAAGCAGCTCACAAATCCCTTTGTCCTACCCAGTACGAGTTACAGGTGCTTGGTAAGAATAGAATCTTGTTGTCACTTGCTCTAGTTCCATTAACCCACTGAAGCCTGGGCCAAGTCTCTGCCTCGGCTATCAGCTCAGAACTATCAATTTCCTGGGTCCAAGGGGATAAACATGTCCCCTGAACTAGTGACTGTCAGTATAAGTAGTACACCTTCCCTAATGTCCTTCATTAAGAATTGTTCTCTGAAGTTAACACTGATGGGAAGTTGCATGAAGAAAAGTTAGAGACAAACCACCTGGAGGGATGAAAGTGATACGGCAGGTGGCATAAGTGAGCCATGAGTGACACTATCAGCGTGAGCAGGGACCAGGGAGGTGCCAGACCCCGTAGTGTCACTGGGCAGACACCTTCGGAGGCATCCATTTGGCTCATAGGGATCCTTTCTCAGCCGTGTGGGTAGATGCTGCACATCCTGAGAACCAGCAACTGGCTGGACCAAGCTGGGCCCCACCAGAGCCTCTTATCCAGAAAAGCGGGAACTCAGAAAAAGAGGTCTCCATTTAGTCTGGCCTGGGCTGTGCGCAGGGAATTGTGATTCCACGTGATTCTGTGATGTGCACATGTGAAATGCCTGGGAGTGGCAGAGCAGTGAAAGCCTGGAGCAGTGGCTGGACGGATGGACAGATGGACACATGAAGAAGAACGTAGTAGAAGCACTGGGGAGCTGGAAACAAGAGATCAGGGGGATACGTGAGCCAAGAATCAGGAGACGACCAGCGCTCCTTGTGTCTTTCTAGAGTCAAGGCTCGGAGAATCTGGCCCGCGGTGCCAGGAGACAACACTTGCACCTCCAAATCTTTCCTCTCAGTTCTCCTTTTCTTTCTTTCCTTCTCCCCTCCCTCCCTCCCTTCCTTCTTTTTTTGTTTCTTTCTCTCTGTCTTTTTAAAAGACATAGTCTTAGGTAAGTTTTCTGTTGCTACTAGGGCAATTTTAGCCAGAACACATATCAAGTTTTTAAGGGGCAAGAAGTATTCTGATTTATAAATCTCGAATAACAATGGATAATAACACCTATAACTATAGGTACATGTGAGGGTTAAGCCAGAAGCAAAATGCCCAGGCCCAGAAAGGAATCTCAAGCAAGAGAAGCTTCTGGCATAACCATACCATGCAAAGGTGAGACCCTGTGCCCAGTGCCAAAGTCCCTGGTGACACTAAGAGGAAGCCTGGTGCCAGGCCAGTGACTGAACTCACAGGTTTGTGAGGACTGAATGGATTTAAGCTAAGTCTCAACTGGTGCCTGGCACACAGTAAGGGCTCCAAAAATGTTAGCAACTGTCATACTTATTACTCTCATCACCGTTAGCACACCTACTGTAGCTTCAGCCACAGAGGCCACTGTGCTCCTGGGGATAGGAAGGCTCCTCGCCACAGGTGCTGTGTGCCACAGGGCCAAAGGTGGCCTCCTGCACGGCCCTCCCAGCCTGGGGCAGGTGCTCCCATGCACCCATAACCCAGAATGAAACAGCTGCCCCAAAAAGAATGGGACAGACTCCTAGCCCAACTGCTGGGGCACAGGGATGTTTCCTGATGCCGTGTGGTAAAGGCCTTGACTTTCCAAGGACTTTTCTTTTCTGGGAAGTTCTTACTAAGCAAGGGGTTACAAAACAAAATGTGGCAACCAAAACATATTAACCAAGGCTTCAGTTCCAGTAAGTTTTCTCATTTTCTAAAAATTCATCCAGTCTATTTTAATGACTTTGTAATAATCATCATCATTATTATTATTATTTTTATGGTCGAGCAAATGTCCTCCTCTGTGGACAGCAAACGCCTCAATAAGACTTTGACAGCAGCTGCTTCCCCTTCTGTGAAGCTGATTGATCCTTATAACCAGATCAAGAAAGGATTTTTCTGTTTAAAATGAGAATCTCAAGCCTGAACAACATAGTGAGACCCCTTCTCTATTTAAAAAAAAAAAATAGAAAAAACTAGTCAGACATGGTGGTATTCCCTGCTATTTGGGAGGGTAAGGCAGGAGGACCCCTTGAGCTCAGGAGTCTGAGGTTGCAGCAAGCCATGATCTTACCCCTGCACTCTACCTGGGGCAACACAGTCCCCCAAAACAAAACAAAACAAAAAACCAACAAAACCCCAAACAAACAACAACAGAAACAGACAGAAAAACAAGAATCTGTAGTTCCTAAGACTGGGAGATCTCAATCTTGTTTGAAGATGTATCATTTTGGAGATCAAGGTATTAAGAAACTATCATGGGGCTCGGCGCCTATAGCTCAACCGGCTAAGGCGCCAGCCACATACACCTAAGGTGGCGGGTTCAAATCCCCAGCCCGGACCTGCCAAACAACAATGACGGCTGCAACCAAAAAATAGCCGGGCGTTGTGGCGGGCGCCTGTGGTCCCAGC
>CAUYTI010099682.1:0-25297 GCA_963575145.1 Galago senegalensis | reverse complement strand
AGGGGAGAGAGGAAGGAAGGAAGGAAGGAAGGAAGGAAGGAAGGAAGGAAGGAAGGAAGGAAGGGAGGGAGGGAGGAAGGGAGGGGAGAGAGGAAGGAAGGAAGGAAGGAAGGAAGGAAGGAAAGGAGGGAGGGAGGGAGGGAGGGAGGGAGGGGAGAGAGGAAGGAAGGAAGGAAGGAAGGAAGGAAGGAAGGGAGGGAGGGAGGGAGGGAGGAAGGGAGGAAGGAAAGATGGATGGATGAAAGCTGATCACTGTTGGAATTATGGGAAAACAAAACAGGCATTTCAAGACAAAACGGGAAAACTTCAGGTTCCTTGGTCTAGAGGTTTCCAATTTTGACTATGGGAAGATATTACTAAAGAATTATATTTCAGTTCAATGTATTTAAAAAAAAATTTATAATTTAAGCTCTCCAACAACTGAATGATGCTAGAGCAGGGGCCAAACAGTTTCTTTTCAGGAGATGGAGGAAACGCAGAAGGCGTTTCTGTTTGTAGGACAGCAAGACTAGCGCGAAGATAACCAACAACCAGGTGACATTCGGGGCACCACGTCGAATCAGGTCTGGCTGGGTATGGGGCTGAGAGAGGAACCCACGAACTAAGACTGCTGTCCCAGAACATGGAACCAGCCACAGTCTGCGTAAAATCAAATGCATGGCATTTATACCACTTAAGGTAGAGAAGTTTCTTCTTTGAACTTAAAATATTTAATAAAACTTTTGAGCTCTGCTGGAGGGTTTTTCTTTTCTTCTTTTTCCTTTTCGACTCTTGAAATCAAGTGTTTATATTCACTAAGCACATAATTCTTCATAGCAACCATTTATAATACAGCTGATGAAAAATGACCTATTTAAGGATAATACAACTATTATACAGGGAAAGTGGATAGTCCAGATAAGTGTAATGAAGAAAGAATAAAAAGCAGATGATGTGTCTACACTGATTTAAAGCCTTTAGAGAATTATTCTGCCTCCCCCTAGGTCTCCCCCGATTCTGCTTTGCCTACTAAGCCATGGTTTATGAGTCATCCTTGCAGAGAACTAAAATATAGTGCTCCTGACTAAAAATAGGTAGGAACATTCAATAATAAATCTAGTTTCCTGATATCCTCTTGTCATCATTAAACAATGATCACTTGGAGAAGTGTCATACTGTGCAATTCTTCCCTTCTCTCACAGGAAGCCTGAAAGAAAATTAGCCATGGGTCCTGCCAGAAGGAAATAAAGTCTATGACATGACAGGCCACACACGGAAAAAAAAATGCTGATGTTCAATGCCAGGGACGTGGAGTTCACCTGCGGGAGGAATGGTAAACTTGCTGGTTCATAGGAAAACTATGCAATGACTTCCTTTCCCTTAAAGTAAGAAATACAACACAGCATCAATGTTTTACTTATGACAGAAATTTAAAAATAGCAATTTGATTAAAGGATCAGAAAAGAACAGTCTTTCATACTCACTATGATTTCTGCCTCTACAATAAGTGTATCAATAAAATGAAATCAGCCATAGAAAGATATCCCCAGTTCCCATTTTAGCATTTCTTTAAAAGTTTATAAAATGAAACATTAGGGGAGCAGTGGAAGAATTTGTTCACACCATCTTCACAAAGTAGTTCCCTAAACTGGAGGACTCCAGCTGACAAGGAGACCCGTTGTGAGTTTTTCACATCAGTGGAAAACTTCTTCAGGAAAATCTGCATAGGACTGAAAAGTCACATGTTTCTCCTCAGAGAAAAAGCTATAGACAACAATAACTTCAGGCCTTATTATCACAGACAGCAAGTAGGAAACAGAAAGGGAAAAGGAAGTGTCCAAGGTTAGTAGTAGAATTAATGAACTTGAACTTAGAAAATGCAGAAAGATTGTGCTTCATGCTCCACTGCTTCCAAAAAATGTCTGTGAGGCACGTCAGATGGGGCATGGGCAGGAATGAAGGGATTCATTTTACAGACCGAAAGCTCTAGAACACCATGGCTGGCCACTGCTCACCACAGGCAGCAGAGTACTCACCAGGCGGCTCTGGATCCACTGCCTGTGATGGCCTCTTCCTCAAACTCACAGCACCGTCCTCTGTAAAGCAAACACACACAGATAAGAGTTTTAGAATTCTAATGGAGAGAGACAGCTCTTCGTATGTCAAAATCAGAATCTATAATGTTTTTTTAAAAACACATCAGAAAGACAATAAATTACTGACATTAGGCCAGGCATGGTAGCTCACGCCTATAATCCTATATAGCACACTGGGAGACCGAGACAGGTGAATTGCTTGAGCTCAGGAGTTCAAAACCTGCTTGACCCAGAGGGAGACCCCATCTCTAAAAGTAGCCAGGTATTGTGGTGGGTGCCTATAATTGGAGCTACTTGGGAGGATGAGGCAAGAGGATCACTTGAGCCCAGGAGTTTAAGGTTGCTATGAGCTGTGATGCCACAGCACTCTACTGAGGGCAATAAAATGAGAGTCTGTCTCAAAAAAAAAAAAAATTATGGACATTACTTACAAACAGATGACAAAGACACACAGTCATCAAATCCAAAATATTACTAATATACCCATTGCATAGGGTTTATAGACCCTCTCTACCACGCTGCTAATCCACCACTCAACGTCTTAATCTACTAAAATAATTAAGCAGCAGATGAACCAAAAAGCTACCTAAAATCTTCTTGAAGCAAATATCATTATCTTTTCTTGATTAGCCGTGAAATGTCCTTAGATGAACTGTAATAGTAGCAATCCATTTTATAATGGAATTGCATAAATTTGAAAAAGAGTCATTCATTACCTTATATGTGTGTTTCTGTATTGTCTTTGTTAATAAGTTGCTTGCATCAATTCTGGATTTGACATTAGATTTCTCATTTGGGTGAAATTAAGATTTCAAGATGGGGTAGAAGAAAAAGTTCCTATAAGAACATAGACGTGGCCTGGCAAGGTGGCTCACGCCTGTAATCCTCATACTCTGGGAAGCCAAGGCAGGTGGGTTGCTTTATCTCAGGACTTTGAGACCAACCTCAGCAAAGGCAAGACCTGTCTCTAAAAATACCCAGGTGTCATCGCGGGCACCTGTAGTTGCAGCTACTGTGGAGATTGAAGCAAGAGGATCACTTGAGCCCAAAAGTTTGAGGTTGCTATAAGCTATGATGATGCCATGGCACTCCACCCAGGGCAAAATTTAAAAAAAAAATGTAAAAGAAGTACACAGAAACAAGAAAAAGCCCATTTGCATACAGAAAGAGAAGCAATCAACACCCAGGAAAATGATATCTGTAAAGACCAAATTAGAACTTATGAAGGTCACAATCTACAGATGGACTGCACAGTCCTTTAATATAAAGGTCTCAGCTAGACTGTTACCTCCAAGTAACACAAGAGTACACTATGAAAAAGAAAGGATCGAATCTGTACCTAAATGGAAAAATACGAAAACAAATTCTTAGGTCATAGTATTAAATTTAAAAATCTAAAGTAGTATAGTATTATGAGTACTATGACCTCATTGTGTTAAAACAAACTTCACTAATCTATATGTACATAACAGAAATAGCACGGTTAAAGGCAAACAGCACACCTGGAGGGGTGACAAGAAATGCTGAGTGTACCTGCCTCCGGGAAGTGGTACGTGTATTGAAGGGTGTGGGTTTTGATTTTGATTTAGTGCGCAAGTGTTATGTAACATTTTAGCATAAAACATACTGCTTTCATAATTAAAACTGGAAAAAAATCTAAAAACTCTTTCTAGAGAAAAAAATACCATTTTGAATACACAGAATTTGAAAATATACAGCACCACGTACACTGACTTTACTGATTTAGTGAACCCTTTCTAATACCCAAACTCTAAGCGTGGATTGCATCTTCATATACAGTCCACCCAAAACTCTAAAATGTATGTACTGTGATCATGCTCATTTCACAGAAGGGGAAACTGAGAAGCTGAGTGGATATCTGACAATCTCATGTGGTCGGCATTTAAATCCAGGCACCCTGGCCCATGTTTCCCCCTCACTT
This sequence comes from Galago senegalensis, assembly GCA_963575145.1. Classification (NCBI taxonomy): domain Eukaryota; kingdom Metazoa; phylum Chordata; class Mammalia; order Primates; family Galagidae; genus Galago; species Galago senegalensis. The sequence goes on along the minus strand of CAUYTI010099682.1, from coordinate 21,280 downwards.
CACCTCATTTTCAATATTACATTTCTATTTTTAATTATATATTAATATGAGAACTTAAATTCCATGAAGACAGAGATTATGTGTGTACTGAAAACCACTAAGTATCTCCTCAGCACCTACCGTGATATCTGGCACATAACAGATGTTCAATAAATCTTTGTTGAACAAATGAATAATTAAGCAGTCCACCAAGAGCTATGTATCTTTTATGTCTCTTGGGACTATGAAACAGGCTGAGTTCCAAAAAGGCTCATCAATTAATGATCCTACCGTACCATGCTCTTCATTTTAAGAAACCACTTGGCGTACAAGTCTTTTCTTACTCAAAGACTTTAAAGTGTCTGGACACGCTTTCCCTTCCCTTCTCTAATTCCCTAGTGACCATCCAGCATAAAGCTGCTGGAATGTTCTAGAAACCTCTCTAATTCTGTGCATAGCAAGGATATTGCAATATTTGTGAAAGCTGATGTTGAAATACTTAACTACAAAGGCAAGCTGCATAAGTAGTTTGTCTTGAACTATTAACCTACCAGCATAACACAGGCAAACTACTGTAACAGACTTGGGAAGATGGAACATTCCCATATTCATAGAGTAACAGGTGAACAAATGCTTCTCAACTTATCAACTTTCTCTTTCAAATATTATTATTCTGGGTGTTGAAGGGCTTGAAGGGACCTTGGTAACAGAGAAACTGCGTGTAAAAGAGAGAGTGCGTCTGCAGTGTTTATGTATGTCCCTCTGCATATTCTGGTCTTTCAAAAGAAGAACAATATGTTCCCATAAGATAGAAGGAAACCTAACAGTTAGATAAAATCCCCAAGTCTAAATATTGCAAGGATGCTCATGTAAACAAAAGCTTTTCATTCGACAAGTACACCTTGACTGTTCAACGGGGGAAAATCATCTATTCAACACATGATGTGGGGACAACTGGATATTCACATGCGAAGAATAAAGGTAGACTCCTAATTCATACTGTAGGTAAAAATTAGCTCAAAGGGGATTGCAGATCTAAAACTATAAAATCCTTAAAAGAAAATATAACATAAGAGTAAATCTTTGTGACCTTGGGTTAGACAATGGCTTTTTAAATAAGGTACCAAAAGTGCAAAGAACAAGGGAAAGGCACAGATAAATTGGCCCTTTTTAAAAACCTTTGTGTATCAACATCAAAAAAGTGGGAAGATGATTCACAGAACAGGGAAGAATGTTTTGCAAATCCTTTTTCCCATAAGGTACTTTTATCTGGGACGTAAGTCCTCTTACAACTCGGCAACACAAAGACAAATAACCCAATTTGAACACGGGCAAGTGACCTAAATGGACATTTCTCCAAAAATATATACAAATACATGAAAGGATGCTCAAATATCAGGGAAATGCAAATCAAAACCACAATGAGATACTACTTCACAACCGCTAGGAAAGCTATCATCAGAAGACAGATAATAACAAGTGTTGATGAGAATCTGGAGAGATTGGAACCTTCCTACACCGCTGATAGGAATACAAAACGATGCAGTCACTTTGGTAAATAGGCTGGAAATTGCTCAAATAGTTCAACATAAACTTTCCATATGACCCTGTAATTCTACTCCCAGGTATGTACCCAAGAGAAATAAAAGCAGATGTCCGTACAAGAAACTGTGAATACGTTTTCATGCCAGCATTATTTGTAATAACCAAGTGGAAACAGTCCCAATGCCCGTAAACTGATGAACTGATTGACAAATGCGGTAGCATATCCATGTAATGGAATATTAGTCAGTAATTAAAAATTGCAACACAGATACCTATGACAATGTGGCTGAACTTAAGAAAAAGCTTACACGAAGTGAAAGAAGGCAGGTGCGAAGACCACGTGTTGTATGATCTCATTGATATGAAAAGTTCAGAACAGACAAACCCGCAGAGACGGAAAGCAGACTGGGGGCTCCTAGGATGGAGCACCAGGGAAGACAGAGACTGCCAACGGGCCTAGGGTCAGACTTGGTGATGGCTACACAGGCTGCGAATACCCACTACTCAGCATCATAGCCTCGTACAGTTTAAGTGAGTGCATTTTATGCTATGTAAATTATATTTTATTAAAGCTAAAGTTTTAAGAAAGGCTGCATTTCAGTCAGGTTGCCAGAAAATATTAGTCAGCATTTTTCAAAAATGAAAAAACACTTAGTCACGTCCCTCAAGAAAACCACAGTAAATGGTAAATACTTCCATTTCTTAAAAATTTGTTATTGTGAGTCTCCATGGGATTGCTTGTGATGGAAAACACACCCCACCCACCATTTTTATTACACCCTTACTGAAGAACGTATGTATGGAACACCCCCGAAACCACGAGAGAACACGAGTTACGTGCTGCAAACCATCACTAATGATGCTGCGGTGTTTGAGACAGCCTTATTTCAGAGCAATGGGGAACGTTAGCCAAGGCGAACTTTTCCTCATTGGGGGAAAAAATCTCCAAATATTTGAGGGTGACATTGCCAGGCCTGTTTTAGTGAATCTATATCCATACTCAGCACAAAAAGAGTAGCATGAAATCCCTCCTCAAGATAATTCAATATTTAGATTCTGTTTTCAAGTGGAGGATAAACGGTCGAGATTGAACCAAAACAGATCATTTTACTCTGATCTACTACTGAACGTGGAAATTATTGTTTTGCAAGCAAAGAGAATGTTAGAAAACAGCTGCGTCTGTGGGTTTGTGCAGTGTAACAAGCCACTTACAACTTGTGGCTTAAATCAATAACCTTCTACCTTCTATTTGGGTCATGCGGTGGTCTCAAGTTCATGACAGCAGCAAGAGGACAAGTTCAGATGTAGGAGAACATCCCAAGCCTCGCTGTGTTGCATTTGCTAATATACTCATTGGCCAAAGCAAGTCAGTTGAGACCACATTTCAAAGAGGGCAAATCATCCCAGCCTTGAATAGGGGTGTTGCAGGATGGTACATGGGAAGTAACGTCTATATACAGTGCAAGTGCATTAGCACTAACCCTTCAATTTACAGAAAATCTAGTAATATTATCACATTACCATAGTTATATGCCACAGTTGTATTTTCTTTTTAAGGAAAATATTTCCTTAATATAATTTAAGTAGAAAAGATGAGTCATTTGTTCAGGTGAAACCCAGATTTGGCCAAATCTATAAAAATGAGCCAGGAATAATCCAAGAACCCAACGGAGTAGGACAATGCTTCTCACACTTTAACACACATGCAAATCACCAAAGTATCTGGTTACAACCGTATTCTGTTTGAGCAGAGGTGGGAGGTGGGGCCTGAGATCCAGCATTCCTAACCAGCTCTCTGGTGCTTCCACTGGTCCCAGAGGCCTGGCAATCAGAAAAGCTGAGCCCAGTCTTTTACCAGCTATGCCGTCTCCAGCAATTGACTTCACCTCTCAGAAAACGTCTTCTTATCGGTGGAATGCAGGTGATGGCAGACACATTTCAGAAGCACGGTCAGAGTGAAATGAGAGGAGCAATGCAAGGCACCCGCACCCAGGGGGAGCGATTCCTGCTTCATGCTCTGTCCTGGTTAGTGACGTCCACAAAAGCTCCCAAATGGAATTGAAGGTTAAAAAAGAAAAATACGTGGGCCAAAAGAGCATCAGGTTAGCACACATAGTATCGTGTCCCGACGTGGTAAGTCATCGACTCTTGGAAGCAAGCTTCACCAATGTAGTTCCATTTCCTTTTCACACAGGCGTTTATACCTGTCTGGCTGTGTCCTTCAGATTCACTGTACGGATATTTACTGAGCACCCTCTGTATGCTGCTTTGGGGATACGGCAGGGAATAAACAGACAAAAATCCCGGAACTCACCGAGCTCACACCCTCTAATCCTCCCAGTCTCCCAACCTTCCCCAGTATACTCACTGCCCTAGGAGAGGCGGCCCCCGGCCTGCCCTGGCCCCTGCGTATTTACCTGACTCCAGGGTGATCTTTTAAAGTTTGAGTTGGTTGTTAACTATTTTTCAAAATTGGGGTATTTCACATAAACATCTGGATCCCAGCTTCTCCAGGAAATCCGGACAGTTTAGCAACAGAACCCTGCAGATCACTCAGCTACAGCTAAAATGTAACTGTCCCTTCAGAGAAAGCCCAAGTTGTCCAAGTCCCCACAGCCTCACCCTCCCACGCACGTCCCCCAAGCCAGCCCCCTCAGCTGGTCCTCTCACCCACCCCTGACGTTAGTGATCCCCCAGTGAAAGGGCCCATCAGTGACACTTATAAGTGAGGGAGAAGGGAATTCCAACTTCCCATGTCATATACTTTGCTGTCCTACAGCAGATGCCCAGCAGGAGGGCTATGTGGCCTTTCACTCATCCCTCCTGAAACCTAAAATGGCCAGTTTGAGAAACCATTCTAAACTCAGCCTAGAAAACTTACAGCCCCTGTATCCGTCACTGAAAGTGGCTAACCAGCTCTAAACTGCAACACCAAGGGCTCTTTATAGGGGCTCGTTATGAGTTATTTTATGAATGCTAATTTTTTCTCTAAATGAGGGAAAATGGCTTTACAATTACCAGCCTGTATTCTTTTGCCTGTTTTTTTTTCCATGTATTTGTTTTCTATAGCCACATAATAAATTGCCATAGATGTGGCGATTTACACATTTCTTAGCTCACAGTTCTGTAGGTCAGAAGTCTGAACACAGTCACTGGGCTCTTTGTTCAGTGTCTTTCCAGGTTAAAATGAAGGCTTCACTCCTTTCTGAAGACTCAGAAGAATAACCTCTACCAAAGGTCAGTCAAACTGCTAGCCAGGTGTACTTCTTTGTGGTTATATTCTTACAGGTACAACTGAGGACCTGTTGCCTTGTTGGATATCACCTGGGGGCCACTCTCAGCTCCGAGATGACACCCATGATCCTTACCACATGGTCCCCACCATCTTCAGAGACAGTGATGGAGAATCACCCTTCCACAGACGCTCTCTCCACCAAGGACAAACTCTCATTTTTAAAGTCATCTGCGCTGTGTAACATAACCTAATCACAGAAGTGATATGCCATCACCGTCCTGTTCTCGGATAATACAGGTGTGTACAGCAGGGGTCAGGAGTCTTGAGGACCAGCTTGGGATTCTGCCTGCTACTTCTAAGGAGCATACATTGATAGCTCAGGTTCAGATCTGAGGTTATGTCCAAGAAAAACTAAATGACCAGCAGGAAAGCTAAATAAAAATTAATACCAGACAATACATTTACAATTCCCTCATCTATCACTAGAGTAGTTAATGTTCTTGGAAGTCCATTATCTAACCCTAAGAAGGCATATACTCTACCAAAATTCTAAATCTATATGCTAGGTCTCCCTCCTTTGCCTTAAGCTAAACCTCATGAAATTAGATGCCTAGAAAATTGATAGTCTTTTAAAGAACCAAGTACCTAGAAGGACCAAAAAATGCCTTGTTTTGTTAAGACAAAGTATCCAATTAGCACTATGGGCTGAGCTTTAAGGTTAATTATATTTTCAACATGGTATTTGGAACTTACACAGAGGCAACACATGCACCACCACACTATTTAAACTAAATTACAAAGCTAATTAAAGTCCTGCTTCATATATCCACTAACATGTGGCCTAACAGTTAAGATGTTTTTTAAAAAAAGACAAACAAGAATTCTTAAGAAATCTCCCTTCAAAACCACATTGGGTTAGACAGCAACACTGTCATGTTCAGAAGAAGCAAAGTAAAGAATAAAAACAGCTACCACTTAACGAGAAATGACTATACCCAGGTATAAATCTCATTGCTTTACGTATATTAACTCATCATCTCTCACTGAACTCTATGAAACAGACACTTTTCACGGGTGAAGGGACTCAGGCATAGAGTGGTCATATCACTTATTCAGAGTCACATGAGAAGGAAGCAAAGGAGTATGAATTCAAATCCTGACCCGATCTGACTTAGGGACCCTTCCTCCTGCAAACTACAACCGCCTGTGCACGCACCTGCACCTCCACATTGTAAAATAAGGGCTAGTTCTGCATCTATTATACACCACAAGGTGGTAGCAGGCCCATACATACTACAAACAGAACTAGCTCACGTCCACAGCCAAAGGATCAGTGGGAGCCTACAGCCCTGTAAAAGGGTATATTGCTGTAATTTGCATAAAAATACCCTATGTACCAGCGGCACCACTGTTCATGCAAGTGTACGAAAAGCTCTTTCAAAAACTTAAAGAATATAGGGATGCTTCTCCCCCCTGTGTCTTCTTTTAGAAGAGAGAGGAAAAATGGAATTAATTCCTTCTTTTTCTTTTCCAATTCCTCCAAGCCTTCTTCTGTTGTGCTCCATTTTGAAATTAAAAAAAAGAAAGAAAAAATGGAAACACAGCAAAAGCTAATACTAGAAGCAAACAAGAAAAAACACTGGATCCCTTTCCTCCTGGAGAAGAAGGTGGACCTTCCTCTAGGGGAGGAGAAACCACCTTGAGCCTTTCTCATCTGGCCACAGCAGCAGCAGCAGCCTGGCACCGGTGCCGCCTCCACAGACAGCACAGACCCCAGGAAACCCATACTTAACAGTTGTAGTCATAGGTCACTGGAGGTGGAGTTAGGGTGGGGGACACAGCAGTAAATCTTGACATTTGCTTTAAAGGCCCAGTTACTTCCGTCACTCATTAGCACAACTGTGAATAGGTTGGACAAGTCCCTGGGCCAGATGACATTTTCTTGGTGATTTTTCCTGGTATTTGGAAGGTGGTGACCAATGACGGGTAGCATGCCAGGGCCCTATGCCTAAGGAGGTGACAGACAAGAACTAAACCTGACCAGTCCTCTTCATGTTCTCCTGTGGGTCAATCCCATCCCCAGCAGAGACCACAGAAATGTAAATTCATGTGGTCAGGGAAACCTCCCTTAAGTCTGATGTTTGGGGTCTCGATTTTCACAGGGTTTTATTTGTTAGGACATCTCATGCTACATCATTTGACTTAGCCATGCATGGCAGCCAGGACACTCAAATGTGATTGAGATGTGACATCAAACTCGAGGGCCTTGGAACGTTCAAGCAGGGTCTTAGTTTCAGAAACTTGGATGTGTGCCAACCCAGGTAATTATTCTCTGCCTACCTAATTTCCCCAGGCAATTTTAATTGAAAAACGATATTATATTTTACCTCAGTTCTAACCTGCTCGGAAGCGTCCCTGTGTCCTGTTTCCTCCCTCCATCGTAAGCTAACTGAGCTGGTTTCTTTTTGAGACTGAAGTTAAAAGAAAAAAAGTTTCTGAAGCTCCCAAGGGGAGAAATATCAGATAAATATGAGCCATTTAATTAGTCTCAAACCAGTGTGCTGAATACCACTGGCAGTGGCTGCAAGATACCTGTCCTTTGCTGCCTAACCTTATGAAAAGTTTCTTTTGTGGACAGAAATACAAAGGTTTTCTTACTGAAAAAAACTGACCAAAAAAAAAAAAAAGGCAAGAGGAAAAAAGTGGGAGAGGGCCACTGTGATAACTTTCCTTTATTGAAATGACTTTTTTTTTTAAAGGAACTACTCCCATGCTTATTTCCAAATAATGTGATTTAGAGTTAGCAGAACAAAATACACCATTGAGCATAAAAATATATGAAGTTCAATGAAAACGCAAAAGAATTACGTTTCCTCGTTACCCCCAATAAACATACAACTACTGTGTCCAACGGAATGAAAGTAACACCTATAATTTTAAACTCTCTACGTGCACCATTAAACGGGTGAAAAGAAGGATGGACTAGTTAACACTCAACACTCACAAGGAAAGAACTATCGATAACACACTAACCTGGATCACTCTCAAGGGAATTTTGCGCAGTGACAAAAACTAATTTTAAATGTTACATAACTAAGTGATTCCATTTATACGACATTCTTGAAATGACAAAATTATATAGGTGGAGATTAGCGAGTCCCAGGGGTTAGGGAGAAGAGGAACAGGGATGCCTGTAGCTATAGAAGGGTGGTACAGGGATCCGAGGGATGGAACTCTGAATCTCAGCCGTGGTGGTGTCATAGGAATCTACGCAGGTGATTAAACTGCATAGAATTAAACATACATATATACTCAACAGAGTGCATGTAAAATAAACAAAATCTGAATAATGTGAAAAGATTACATAAACGTCAATTTTGTGGTTGTGCTATGGTACCCTAATTTTGTAAGATGTTACCAGTGGAGAAAATTGAGGAAAGGACATATGGAATATCCCTGTACTATGTTTTACAAAAACATATGAAAGTATAATGACCTCAAAATTCAACGTTAAAAAAGGTAGGCCAGGCACGGACGCTCACACCTATAATATCCCAGCATTCCAAGAAGGGCAGACTGAGCAACAGTGAGACCTTGTCTCTACTAAAAATAGAAAAATTAGCTAGGCATTGTGGTGGGTACCTGTAGTCCAGCTACCCAGGAGGCTGACACACGAGGACTGTTTGAGCCCCAGAGTGTGAGGTTGCTGTGAGCTTTGACACCATGGCACTCAACCAAGTGTGACTATGACTCTGTCTCAAAAAAAAAAAAAAGTTAAATTTTGATAATATGTTCCTTGACTTATGAGAGGGGTTACATTACATCTGGACAAACCCATGGTTAAGTTGAAAATATGGTAATTTGAAAATACACCTAACCCAACCTGCTGTATATCACAGCTTAGCCTCGCCTGCCTTAAGTGTGCTCAGAACACGGACGTGAGCCTCAGGTTGGGCACAATCACCTAACACAAAGCCTATTTCACAGTAAAGTACTGAATTACTCATGGTGGTTTACCTGTGATTATGTGTTCGACCTGGAGCTGCACTCAATGCCACAGTCTGACATTGTAAGGGTGTCTTATCACAAGTGTTAGCCAGGGAAACTATCAAATTCAAGGTTTGAAAAGTAGATTCTACTGAATGCACATTGCTTTCACTCCATGGCGAAGTTAAAAAGTCCTAAGTAGAGCCTTCATGAGTCAAGGCCTACCTGTATTTTATTTAACCCAGGATATACACAATTTTCTCATATATATACTCAGTATACATGTAATTGCTATGAAAATTACTGAGACACTGTCAATATTTACTTTCATTCCAAATCTTTGGAATCCAGTGTGTAGTCTACTGCAACACAATTCAAATTAGCCACATACCAAGGGGCTAATCCCCCAAGTCTGTACAGTGGCACGTTCTCTCAAACATGACATGCCCCTTTACCTTCTGAAAGTCTCTTGAAGACCTGGTTCACAATGAAAGACTTAGACTTGGAGTCTGGATGGTCACTGGAAAAATATGATCTGGCTTGAAGAAGGAATTTCACAAGTGGTGCCAACTTGAACCTGCTTTGAACTAGAGTTCCAAAAAACAGTAGCTAATTTCTATTTAAAAAGACTTCTAGTATCTTCTAAGAAATAACACTTAAATAGAGTTTCAGGAACTATAGACTATAGCGTCTTCACTGGGCTCATGGTCTAAGATTTTGACTATTTTTGAACCTTTGCAACTTGGGATGTTTTTTATTTCTATCTTTGCTGTCCTACTTCCCCATGGCAACTATAAGTTGAATTATTAAAATAAAAAAGCCTTGTGGGTTTGTTGCTCAGAGCCATGCAACTGTGAGACTCAATTTTCTCCTAAAGGCAGTCATGAGGACAAAAAACAAGTGATCGAGCGTGTGATGGCAGATTTTTAAAAAATATATATTAAATTGGGCCAAATCTCTTGGGATTCTGAAAAGTAAAACTGGGAACGACTCTTAGACCAGATCTGAGAAGACCATCCAGGGCTCCCCTAAAAGCCCTGTTCAACTGCCATCCTTGCAAGTGACAGGGAGATGAAAAAAAAAAACCCACTATTCCCAAATGGAGCCTTGGGAATATAAAGAGACCAGGTTGGAGAGTGAGAGAGACCTATCTTTGAGAATAAAAGTCAATTAACCTCTCCTGGACCTAGTTTCCTTGTTTGTAAAGCAGCAAAATTATCTACCTCACTCATGTTGTAAAGTGAAATGGAATAATACACAGAAATCGCCTATCATGCTCCTGCAACCCAGAGTGGGTATTCAGTTACGAGCCTCTCCTTTATTTCTGCATTCAACCAGCTATGCATGGAGAGAAAATGGCTGTGCAAATTAAACTAAGAATAGTAACACGGGACACTCAGGAGCTGCTGCTCTAGAGTAACGACAGAGAGAAAAACATTCCAATGTAATCTGCTGTGATTTGCTCCTAATCTGCTGCTAGGAAGCTGGTTTTGTGACCAATCTAGGTTTACAGCACTCGTCAGCAGGGCGATACACCTGAGGCAGAGGACCCTAAATGATCTGTACAAAAGTGGAAATAGGGCTGGTCTTATCATAGAATCAGGACCTCAAGAACCTTCACATATTCTCATTCTTCAAAAATATAAAATGCATCTTCCAGCCAACAAGTAAGAAGAGAAAAAGAGGATTGTATAGCTGACTAGAATGTCCTACTAGAATGAACATTTCTAAAGCTCTCTTGTTAGGACTTACATAAGTTGGGATTGGTATTTATGTTTGTCAGGTAGTTTTTTTACCACAGACAAATGGTCCACCATCTGTTCCATGAGACATTGTCTCCTGAGCTGGCCCACTAGGGCAGGTCCAACAATAGCTTGGCTTTTATTGATAGAACTGAACTCTACAAACTCTTCAAGGCCCAGAACACAGCTGCTGATGCTGGAGCCCTAAGACAGGTACCGCATTGAAAAGAAAGGTGCAAATGCACAGCCTACAGCAACTGGTATGGAAAACAGCCTGCTCTGATTTTGTTTCCTTTTCATATCTGTTTGGTTGTATAATGGAACTAAAAAGGAGCTGATTTATCAACAGTCTGAACATGCAGGACAAGATCCCAGCCTTTGTCAATATCAGCACCACTGAGCTAGGCTAGCCATCCAGGACAGCCCCACTAAGGGTCTGAAACAGCTTCTGGGGAATTCTGGAAAGCCCCCCACCCACTACTACTTCTGACATCAACGTCAAAGCCAGTCATGCTGTGAGTAGAATCTGAAGCAGAACAAAGTCACTTTAGGAAACCAAAGCAACCAAAGTAAACTAAAATGGAGAACTAAGACTCAGATATGCTCATCCCACTTAGGACACTCAAACTGCACCAATGCCTGAACATAGAGGTGTAATGGTTTTAGTGATCCAGAGAAGTAATTCTTTATTGTTATTGCTTTAATTGACATGCAGTGAAATTCACTCTCTTTGATGTATGGTTCTGTGAGTTTGACAAATGTATACAGTTATGTTAACACTACCACACAATCACAGTAAAATAGTCTTCCCCCAAACTCCCTCATGCCTTGTAGTCGGCCCCCATCCCAATCCCCACCAACCACGGGTCTGTGTTCTATTCCTGTAACATTGCCCTTACTGTATGGAATCATATAGTATGTGACCTGTCAAGTCTGACTCCAGCTCCTTCCACTTTGCACAACGCATTTTGGAGTTCATCTCTGTCAATGCACCCATCAATAGTTCATTCCTTTTCACTGTTGTGTAGTATTTCACTGCATGGACATACCACACTGTCTTTTCATTCCCTAGATGAAAAACATCTGGGCTGTCTCCAGTTTCTGATAACTATAAATAAGGCTACTGTAAATATCTGTGTTCAGCTCTGGTTGACATAAAAGTTTCCATTTCACTCAGGTAAATACACACAGCACAGCGTGTGGCCCAGCAGGCTTATACATACGTGAGTGTATGTTTAACACAATGAAAAATGGCCAAGCTGGCTTCCCAAGTGGCTGCACCATTTTGCTTTCCCACCAGAAACTCAGGAGAAGCCAACTTGCTCTGTATCCTCACCCACTTGGTACTGTCCAGTCTTTTTCTTCTTATTTTAGCTATTGTCATAGGGGTGTGAGGGCATCTCCCTATGATTTAAAAATCAAGACTCTTTGATAGCTGTTGAATACCATATTGCTATATGTTTCTAAGGTTGATGGTTAATACATTATTATCTGTCTTTGGAGATAAGGCAACAAGCTCAGTTAACAACATGCAGAAGAGGATCTTCTAGTTCTAGGACAAGTTTTCATGTATGTATTTAACATCTATATATAATAATATGCATCAGTAATAATAGTAATCACAATAAATTCCCATGTAACAATAAGAGATAATTCTAATATGTACATAACGTTTATTAGTATAAAAATCATATATTACTGATAACTTCAAAAAAGCATATGAAATTGTATATATACAGTATTACACACAGATACCGGTAATTTGCCAAGCATATTCATAGTTTAAGTTTAATCACAAAAGGAAGAGTCTCTAATATTTTAGAAAACTGAAACTCAAAATCATACCAGCAACAATATGTTTACCTAAATTAATGATATAATTACAAATTTTTTGCTTTTCCAAGGAAGATCTCCATTTTTTAACAATTCATTGACTTTTATGGTTACTCTTTGTACTTTAAGAAAACTAAATACAGTAAAACTTCCTTGGCTGACCACCTCCCTACACCAGCCTCCTCCTTTCCCTAATGTGCATAGATGGGGCATGCACCACAGGTACCTGTCAGTACAGGTCTAGCTCCTGTAGGTACACTGACCCCCTCTGCATGCTGATCAGTCTGTTATAGTTCTCTGGGTAGTCAGCTGACATTGGTTCCACTGTCCGTGGTTTAGAATCTTTACATGTCTGATTTCTTACCACTTCGTTGTCAATATTTACGAGTTTTCTGCAGCTGAGGATTATTTTCTGTATTCCTTATCTATTCCCATAGATGGAACAGGAAATTAAATGTCTTCTCATGAAAAATCGTTATTCAAAAAATATTTATTACATTCCTAGCAAGCTGGAGGGAGGGGCAGTAGTTACTATTTTAGATAAAGGGACTCAGGAAGATTGTCTCTAATGAAGTGACATATGAACATAGAAGGGGAGAAGTGAAGGCATTGAGCTTATGAAGATGGGGAGGAAGAGGATTTCAGGGAGTGAGACCAACAGGTGCAAAGACCCTGAGGGGAGTGTGTGTTTGCAAGGTTGAAGGGACTGACCTAGCTGGAACACTACAAGTGAGCCAGGAGGACACTAGGAGATGAAAACAGAAAGGTAAATGGGGCCAGGCATGGTGGCTCACGCCTGTATTTCTAGTACTCTGGGAGACTGAGGCAGGGGGATTGCCCTGAGCTCAGAGGTTCCAGACCAGCCTGAGCCAGAGTGAGACCCAGTCTCTACCAAAAAAATCTGGGTGTTGTGGTGGGCACCTATAGTCCCAGCTATTTGGGAGGCTGAAGCAAGAGAATCGCTTAAGCCCAAGAATTGGAGTTTGCTGTGAGCTATGATGTCACCGCACTCTACAGAGGGCTACAAAGTGAGACTCTGTCTAAATAAATAGATAAATAAGGTAAATGGAACCAAACTGTGCAAAGCCATTGATGAGATCCAATTTTCATACTAAAGGGGAAGCAATCAGAATTTTTTATTTGTTTGTTTTTCAGGTTTCTTTTGAGACAGTCTCTCTCTGTTACACTGGGTACAGTGCCATGGTGTCATAGATCACAGCAACCTCAAATCCTTGGGCTTAAGTGATCCTCTGGCTGCCCAAGTAGCTGGGACTACAGGTGCCTGCCACAATGCCCAGCTATTTTTTAGAGACGGGGGCCTCACTCTTGCTCAAGTTGGCCTCAAACCCATGAACTCAGGCAATCCACCTGTCTCAGCCTCCCAGAGTGCTAGGATTACAGGCGTGAGCCACCACACCTGGCCAATTAGAATGTTTTAAGCACAGAGCTATATGGTCTGACCTAAGTTTTAAAGAAATACTTTGTTTGCTGTTTGGAAAATGACTGCAGCAGGGTAGAGGTGAAACAGAGAAACCAGTTACAGGCTACTGAAAAGGTCCAGATGAGTGATGACAGTGGCTTGGTTTACACTGGTCACAGATAACACTGGGAAAAGCTGTTGGATTCAGGACACATTATGAAGATGCACAGAGACAACTGCATTGGCGGATGGAATGCCTGTGGTGTGTAAGACAAGGAAATGACTTCAAAGTGGAAAACTAACACCAAAAATGTAAAAGAAATAATCACTTCAGAATAACTGGATACGCTTTAACAAGGATCATGAAAAATCTGAAACACAGTGATAAACTGACGAGCTGGTGTCCAATTTTTTGAGAGTCAAGAGTGAAGACAGGAAACTGAGACTGTCATTTTCAATAACTAACTTTGGGAACATTTGCTGTCATCACTGAAGGAAAGCCATTGAGAATCCTGAATAAAGATCTAAATCAGAAGAACATCCTCTCTCTTCTACCCTTAATGACTTTGATGTAATATATTCCCCATCAGCTATTGCAGGCAGAGTTTGACAGGAATCAGCCAGATGAATGGATTAACACCATATAAACAGGTTGATTGAAATGTAAATAGATGAAGATTAATGCAGGAACCAACGTGCAAAGAGAGATAAGACTCAGAATAAGCAGAATTTCAAATTTTTCATATACTATATCAATTGTCTGAAATAATAAAAGTCTGGACAACCTAGAGCTTAGAATACAAATTTGTATTCATTGCTCTCAGAAAATAAAGGATGCTGTCAAGGTCCAAGCCATCTGTTATGAAGATAACCTAATATTTCAAGACTGAGAATTGCGATTTTAAAGGAATGATGATTCCTTCAAGATGATTCTGAAAAACTAGAAAGACAGATTGTAGATGGTGCTGGACAACTTTCCCCTAGATCTCGGGTGACAGAAACAATCCCTGCCATGCTGACATGGTTCCCAGAACCTCATCAGAGATGGGGAAACTGAAAAAGCCAATTTGGAATCAAGTATTCAAAATACTGCCATTGGGGTTTATTCTGAAAGTTACCTTACCCAGTGTTTTCACACCTGACAGTGTTTAATAAATATTTGTTGAATGGATGAAGGAATAATGCTTTCCACCACTGTTGGGATGGAACGAGGAAGGAAGAAGGCAAATTCAGGCCAAGAGCAGTGGCTCACGCCTGTAATCTAGCACTCTGGGAGGCTGAGGTGGGTAGACCGCTTGAGTTCAGGGGATGGAGACCAGCCTGAGCAAGAGCAAGACTCTATCTCTACTAAAAAGAGAAAAACTAGCCAGGTATGGCAGGCACCTGTAGTCCCAGCTACTAGGAAGGCTCAGGCAAGTAGATGACTTGTGCCTGAGAGTTCATGGTTGCTGTGAGCTATGACATCGCAGCATTCTCCCCAGGGCACAGAGTGAGACTCTGTCTCCAAAAAAAAGTAAACACACCTCGGTTTCTCCATCCTTTTTTCCCCAAGGACAGTCAAATGTGCTTCCTTACTTAGGATTCTGGGGGCTTTGTCAAGATGACTTGGTGTTATAATCCTGAAACCTATAGCATTAAAACAAATAAATAAAAAAAGTAGAGACTATTTTTAAATTTCTTAGAAAAATTAAATGACTTTAACATTTAACAACACCTTCCCCACTGGTCATGTCTCTTCCTGCCCCTCGAACCGCAGACGAGTAGAAAACAACCCTATCTAAGTGCTTTGGAAATCCTCGCCCCTGAAATCACAGGCCATGTAACGCCCCTCTTGACTTTGAGGATTCACCAAAGGTGAAATAAGGGTCAAAACAGCCTTCTCCTATTTTCAGAGATGGCCTTCAAGGAAGAGAAATATAAAGTTAAATCAAAATTTGGGAGTGCAGTGCTATGCTGGCAGCAGAACTCATGGCCCATGCTTCAGTTCCTGTCCACTGACAGGCCGTCTCCTCTCCGCTCCTCACGACTAGAGCACAGTGTGAATCATCCCATCTCTGGAACTGAGACAATCTGAAGACAAGTGAGTGACCCAAACATCCCATTAATATGACTGCTCAGCCACGTCACAGTATCCATTCCAAGTTAAGAACCATAACTCTATTTAATAGCACAAAGCCCTACAGTTATTTGCATCTTACAAGTGATCATTCAGGGGATAAAGCAGCTGGCTAACTCCTCTTGACCTTATTTAATTTGCTATTCTCCTTTCACATTAGTTCTGCTGCAGAAACCAGACTGCAGTTTCTTTTCGATAACTCCCTGACAACTTAGCACTTGCAGAATAAATTTACTTGGCTGATTCCGTGTATTCCGGGAAGAAAGAAAGCCAATAATTGTGATGCCATTTAACACACACAATCCTTCTTTTTTTTCTTTTATTTTTACAGCAAGATACATATTGACCAAAAGTGCACTGTATGACTTTTCCTTTGTTTCAATTCTTTTTTCATTGTATTTATTTGGGGAGAGTGGAATGTGTTTTAGAGAAAGATGCATCTTAGATCAAACATTGCTTTTAAGTGCTGACTTAAGGTTAAGAGAAAGTTGAGTTTAAATGATATAAAAACTGTATCTTAGTTATGCCCCTGAGATGCCACCTGGAAAGATCTAACATATTTGCCACAGGAATTCTGCTAATTTACTCAATGCAGGGTCCTTTTGCTGAGAAAAGGCAATTCTCAGATAAGGAAATTCCCCTCATCCAGTATAAGGTTTTATCTTATTTCTGTTTAGAGACAAGGAAGTTTGATTTAAACCTCTCCAGGAAATTCCTCTACAGGTCTCAGGGCGGTCTAGACTAGTTTTGTCCAATAGAAATAAAATGTGAGCCATGGGCATAACTTTACATTTTTTTATTTGCCACATTAAAAAAAGTAAAAATAAGTCAAATCAATTTTTAAAATATTTTCAGTAACTTTCTATATCCAACATATTATTTCAGTAAATATTCCACATGCAAAAACTATTAATGTGATATTTTACATTTTTTTCATACTTAATCTTTGAAATCTGATGCATATTTTATACTTGCAGGCACAACTTGGGCTGGCCCCATGTTGAGGGCAAAATAGGCACGTGGGGCAAGTAGTGTCCACATTGGACAGAACAGGTCCTGGAGAGACTCTGTGGAATTGATCAATGGGACAATGAGTGAGTTGTGGATTGCAGAAGCAAAGGCTCTCAGTTACAAGGTGATTGGAAGATAGAGGACTTGAAAGGACCCTACAGTTCTTGACCTGGAAGCACCTAGAAATTCTAAGTTTAGGTTATTGTTATATAAGAACTTAGCTCTCCAGCAATCATTACACCCCAGGCTTGTTTCACTCATTATCACTTTAGTGTGCCAAGAGCTCTGTAAAGAAATTCTTACTGTGTTGCATTTGTTAAAAAAAAAAAAAATTAACCTACTAGTTTTATTACTACTCTCTGCACCTTGCTTTCTTAACATCTGATCTTCCCTGAAACCTCCCTGTTCTGTAAGCTATACCTCATTGATGAAGTTCAAGTTTAAATTCAATACAGAACTCTAGCTCTCATCTTGAAATCTAATCATGAGCTATATCTCAAGATGTTTTCTCTAAGAATACCTCTACTTACTGAAAACCTACGTACCAATTATTCTGTGAGGCACTTTATAATCATGAGCTCCAACCTACCAAAGATGGGCGTTGTTGCCCTCATTAAGTAGACTAAACTGAGGCTGGGAGAGGTTAATAACCTGCCCAAGGTCACAGGAGTAGCTCTGGCTAGCCCCGACCTCCATGACTTTCCTTCTTTGCCTTGGTTGTTATTCAACCAAGGCAATGTCTTTGCATTCCCAAATGCAGGCGTCTTTGCATAGGCTGAATTCTGAACACTGATTCCACTTTCTTCCTCTGGGAACAGAAACCAGCAAGAAAGCAACAACCATCTGTCACTACTGAGCTTTCATGGAGCAGAGGAAAAACTTTTCTCCATCTAAAGTCCAAGATAAAGAAATTTGCTGAGTACCACCCACATTACACAGTCCTCCCACCATTTACATGGGTCCATTTACATGCCCAACAGTCATTTTAATTGCAAAGTAGAGGTCACCCCTGATAATATGGCCCTCCTATTCCATTCTCAGAGCACTCTGGTCCCCAAAGTCATTAGTGCAAACCAGTTTCAATTTCTTTTGACTCTGCCTGCACAGAGATTTCTCTGTAGGGACCTCTGCTATAACGAGCTTCTGCTCCCCACACATGGACTGTTGCTAAGGAGAGAGTTCTCCCTCTGTAATTACTACAGTACCTGAAATTCTTTTGTAATCTTCACCAGTCTTTTCCTTGGCATCAAAAGCTTCTTACTGCTTAAAACTGTAACCTCTGCTCTTTGCACCCCTAAGCAAAGCTCCACTGCTTCCATTTGAAGTCATAAACAGCGGAATTCCTCCTACGATTGCAAATTCAGATTTTCGGGGCCCTGTAAGCTTTGAGGAGTCCTTCCTGGACAACTGTAGAGACACAGCAACTTAGATGTCCTCAAACCAGAGTAGAATTCCAAGAATTTCCTCCTTTCCTGCAACTCTCCATTCCACCTGATTTGGAGACAGTAGCCTCCCAGTAACCAGGTCAGTATGAAATGGTTGTCCACATCACAAAAATTTTCAGGCTAACTTTATCTCCAAAATCACTCCCACACCCCACACCCTGCAAAGCAGTCAACCCCCACCCAGGCACAGTTTTACACCCATAGTCAAGCAAGATGGACCCTGAAGCAAGCTGTCTGAGATTGTACTAGTCCATGTTCTCTGGGGAAACAGAACCCATACAATCTATAGACGTGTGTATAAAAGGAGACTTATTTCAAGAATTGGCTCATACAGTTATAGAGGCCAAGAAGTCCCACAGTCTGCTGGCTGCAAGCTGGAGGACCTGAAATGTCAGTGATGTAATTCAGTATGAATCCAAAGCTAGGGGGCAGAAAGGCCTGATGATGTCCCAGGCTGAGTCAAAAAGCCCAAGAACCAGGAGCACCGATGCCCAGAGGCAGGAGAAGATGGATGTCTCAGTTCAGTAGAGAGACAACACTTCATACTTACTCTACCCTCTTGTTCTATTCCAGCCCTCCCCAAATTGCCCATTATGTGCACCTGCACTGGTGAGGACACACGTCTTCACTCAGTCTACCAAAGTACGCGCAAAACACTTCCAGAAACACCCTCACAGGCATGCCCAGAAATAATGTTTTAGCAGCTATCTGAGCAACCCTTAGTCCAGTCAGGTTGACACACAAAACCAGTCATCACGGAGACCTTGCTCCACAAAGGATGCCCATAGATGCCACAACATCTGCAAGTTTGTCAGAAATGCAGTCTGCAGTTTAACACCATCTCCAGGTGATTCCCATCTACCTCAAAGTGTGATGAGTCCCCATTCATCACAGCTGAAAAGAGTCTGATGGGTGATTTCATAGTTAACCAGGGAGCTGATGAAAATTGCGATTTTTCATTTAACTCTTGTTATGCCAGGAATTCTTAGGCTTTCTTTTTAAGCCCATTTTTCTAGCCTAAAATTGGGACTAAAAATGATATAGTCTCCAGTGAAAAATACAAGCTTCTTAACGTGGTCCTAAAATCTTGTCGGCTCTTCACTCGGTGAAATGAAAAAGTTTACAACCTGTGACCCACCGCTTACTGCACAGAAAGAGACACCCTCCACGAAAAGACTTTTGCAAATGAACAGGAGGACGATGCATGAAATAAGTAACAAGCAAACAAACAAATGTCTTGTAATTAGCATGCCCATGTATTTTCCTTCTATGATCACTGCAAATTCTATTAGAATGACGTATGGAAGATGCAATTTTATTAGGTAACTGCTTCACTCTCAACTGAAGTAAGGAAATAAGAAAATAGGCTGATTTTAATGCTTCCTGCAACTATGTTTTACAAAAAAAAAACATATAGCTAAAATTTCCCGAATTCACCCTCCAGCAGTTTCATGCTGGAAAATACATTTGTAAGATGCAAACATTTAAATAGCGATGTCTATATATTGATTAGACAAAGTGAATCATCTCATCATAAACAACACTCTTTACATTGTCATTTCAACAAGGGAGAATCATTTTATTTTCTAATGTGAAAATGTACTTAACTTCACAGCAGTTAGTTGTTTAAAGGTATGAACAAATACCACGTTAACAATGAACTTACCTAAAAAGAGTAATAGACATATTCTACTTTAAAAAACAAAAAGCAATTCATGCTTAAAAACACTGTATCCCACACTTTAAGAAAGATAATGACTTTGTTTTTATTTTAATATTCTGATTATTAGAGGTGTATGACTGAGAAAACCTAAAATACAGTTATAGATAAAAAGATGTCACAGGACTCAAAATAGAGATTGTCAAGAATATCAAGCAACCAAGTGACCAAACACTATTGTTAAGTATATAAACAACACTCCCAAAGATTATAATATACCTTTATCTTTCATCCATTATGTACTCTATATCACTGTATTTCATTTTATTTTTTGAGACAGAGTCTCACTTTGTCCCCCTGGATAGAGTGCCGTGGGTGGCGTCATAGCTCACAACAACCTCAAACTCTTGAACTCAAGCGATTCCCTTGCCTCAGTCTCCTGAGCAGCTGGGACTACAGGCACCCACCACAAAGCCGGGCTATTTTTAGGGACAGGGTCTTGCTCTTGCTCAGGCCCATCTCAAACCCATGAGTTTAGGCAATTCACCCACCTCGGCCTCCCAGACTGCTAGGATTACAGACATGAGCCACAGTGCCCGGCCTTCTATATGATTTTAGAAACCTACTTTTCTTGACAGATATCTCCCATTTTTGAAAGAAGAAAAGAAAAAAGAACATGCATATTTTTACTCAAGTATCACCTCTTTAGAAAGGCCTGTCCTACCAACCTATCCACCATGGTAGCCCCAACTGGTGTCACTCTTCCTCTGTCTACTTGTCCTTATCACACACCAATCTCACGCTTGCCCACAGCTTTTCATGCAAATGCTGTGATTCTTTGCCTAAGAGCTTTGACTAGCCCAAGGGCTGCATTCATTTCAGCAAAGGGAGCAGGCAGGGAATACAAAAGACAGATCACAGTGGATAAATTGTCCTTCAAAGGGACAATTTTGACCCAGGTTCTACCCTGTCTCTAAGAGGTCCCCAGTGGGCTGGGCCCCAGCTGCATAGGAGTAGCAGCTTCTATGAAAACCCACCATTTGGCTCGGCGCCTATAGCTCAACCGGCTAAGGCGCCAGCCACGTACACCTAAGGTGGCGGGTTCGGATCCCCAGCCCGGACCCGCCAAACAACAATGACGGCTGCAACCAAAAAATAGCCGGGTGTTGTGGCGGGCGCCTGTGATCCCAGCTACTTGGGAGGCAGAGGCAAGAGACTCGCTTGAGCCCAGGAGTTGGAGGTTGCTGTGAGCTGTGATGCCACAGCACTCTACCCAGGGGGACAGCTTGAGGCTCTGTCTCAAAAAA
>CAUYTI010099681.1:0-35236 GCA_963575145.1 Galago senegalensis | reverse complement strand
GTGGTCCCAGCTACTTGGGAGGCGGAGGCAAGAGACTCGCTTGAGCCCAGGAGTTGGAGGTTGCTGTGAGCTGTAATGCCATGGCACTCTACCCAGGGGGACAGCTTGAGGCTCTGTCTCAAAAAAAAAAAAAAAAATGTTACAGAAATTAAACAAAAATATAAGGGACTTAAATGAAACCCTAGAACAACTGTGCTTTATCCCAAAGACAAAGAATATACATTCTTCTCATCACCCTAGGAACATTCTCCAAAATTGATCATATCCTAGGACACAAAACAAACCTCAACAGAATCAAAAGAATTGAAATGTTACCTTTTATCTTCTCAGACCACAAGGCACTAAGGTGGAACTCAACTCCAACAAAAACTTTCAACCCCACACAAAGGCATGGAAATTAAACAACCTTCTGTTGAATGACTGTTGGGCACAATAAGAAATAAAATAGGAAATCATTAACTTCCCTGAGCATAACAACAATGAAGACACAAGTTACCAAAACCTGTGGGATACTGCAAAAGCAGTTCTGTGAGGAAAATTTACCTCTTTAGATGCCTACATTCAAAAAACAGAAAGAGAACACATCAACAAACTCACAAGCCATCTTATGGAACTGGAAAAAGAAGAACACTCTTAAGTCTAAACCCAGCAGAACAAAAGAAATATTCAAAATTAAATCAGAGATCAATGAAATTGAAAACAAAAGAATCATTCAGAAAATTAATGAAACAAGGAGTTGGCTTTTTGAAAAAATAAATAAAATAGATAAACCTTTGGCCAGACTAACTAGAAACAGAAAAGTAAAATCTCTAGTAACCTCAATCAGAAATGATAAAGGGGAAATAACAACTGATGCCACAGAGATACAAGAGATCATCTCTGAATACTACTAGACACTCTATGCCCAGAAATTTGACAATGTGAAGGAAATGGATCAATATTTCGAATCACACCCTCTCCCTAGACTTACCCAGGAAGAAACAGAGCTCCTGAACAGACCAATTTCAAGCACTGAGACTAAAGAAACAATACAAAATCTTCCAACAAAAAAATGCTCTGGTCCGGATGGCTTCACCGGATGAATTCTGATGTTTCAGAATTCTATCAGACCTTCAAGGAAGAGCTTATTCCCGTACTGCAGAAATTATTCCAAAAAATTGAGGGGGAAGGAATCTTCCCCAACATGTTCTATGAAGCAAACATCACCCTGATACCAAAACCTGGAAAAGACCCAACTAAAAAGGAGAATCTCAGACCAATTTCACTAATGAATATACATGCAAAAATTCTCAACAAAATGCTAGCCAATAGATTACAGCTTATCATCAAAAATGTCCTACATCATGATCAAGTAGGTTTCATCCCAGGGATGCAAGGCTGGTTTAACATATTCATGTGCATAAATGTTATCCACCATATTAACCAAAGCAAAAACAAAGACCATATGATCCTCTCAAAAGATGCAGAAAAAGCGTTTGATAAAATCCAGCATCCTTTTCTAATTAGAACTCTGAAGAGTATAGGGATAGGTGGCACATTTCTTAAACTAATCAAAGTTATCTAAGACAAACTCACAGCTAATATTTTACTGAATGGAGTAAAACTGAAAGCTTTTCCTCTTAGAACTGGAACCAGACAACTCCTCGGTCACCATTACTATACAACATAGTGCTGGAAGTTCTAGCCAATACAATTAGGCAAGACAAGAAAATAAAGGGCATCCAAATGGGGGCAGAGGAAGTCAAACTCTCCCTTTTTGCTGATGATATGATCTTATATTTAGAGAACCCAAAGACTCAACCACAAGACTCCTGGAAGTCATCAAAAAATATAGTAATGTCTCAGGATATAAAATCAATGTCCACAAATCAGTAGCCTTTGTATACTGCAATAACAATCAAGATGAGAGGCTAATTAAGGACACAACTCCCTTCACCATAGCTTCAAAGAAAATGAAATACCTAGGAATATACCAACAAAAGAGGTGAAGGACCTCTATAAAGAAAATTATGAAACCCTAAGAAAGGAAATAGCAGAGGACATTAACAAATGGAAGAATATACCATGCTCATGACTGGGAAGAATCAACATCGTTAAAACGTCTATACTTCCCAAAGCAATCTACCGAATCAATGCCATCCCTATTAAAATACCAACATCATACTTTCAAGACTTGGAAAAAGTGATTCTGCATTTTGTATGGAACCAGAAAAAAACCCATAAGCTAAGGCAGTTGTTACTAATAAAAACAAAGCCAGGGGCATCAGCATACCAGATTTTAGGCTGTACTACAAAGCCATAGTGGTCAAGACAGCATGGTACTGGCACAAAAATAGAGACATAGACATTTAGAATGGAATTAAAAATCAGGAAATGAAACTAACATCTTACAACCACCTAGTCTTTGATAAACCAGACAAGAACATACCTTGAGGGAAAGACTCCCTATTCAATAAATGGTGTGGGAGAACTGGATATCTACATGTAAAAGACTAAAACTGGACCCACACCTTTCTCCACTCACAAAAATTGATTCAAGATGGATAAAGAACTTACATTTAAGACATGAAACAATAAAAGTTCTCAAAGAAAGCACAGGATAAACACCAGAAGATATCAGCCTGGGGAAAGACTTAATGAATAAGACTCATGGCAATTGCAACAAGAAAAAAAATAAACAAATGGGACTTAATGAAACTGAAAAGCTTCTGTAGAGATAAGGAGATAACAATAAAAGCAAATAGACAACCTATACAATGGGAAAGGATATTTGCATATTCTGAATCAGATAAAAGCTTGATAACTAGGATCTATAGAGAACTCAAATTAATCCACATGAAAAAACCAACAATCCCATATATCAATGCACAAGAGACATGAATAGAACTTTCTCTAAAGAAGAGAGATGAATGGCTAACAAACACATGAAAAAATGCTCATCATCCCTAATTATGAGAGAAATGCAAATCAAAACTACCCTGAGATATCATCTAACCCCAGCGGGAATGGTCCACATCACAAAATCTCAAAACTGCAGACACTGGCGTGGGTGTGGAGAAAAGGGAACACTTTTACATTGCTGGTGGGACTGCACACTAATACAACCTTTTTGGAAGGAAGTATGGAGAACCCTCAAAGAACTCAAGCTAGACCTCCCATTTGATCCAGCAATCCCATTACTGGGCATCTCCTCAGAAGGAAAAAAATCCTTTTATCATAAGGACACTTGCACTAGACTGTTGATTGCAGCTCAATTTACAATCACCAAAATGTGGAAACAGCCTAAATGGCCCCCATCGCAGGAATGGATTAACAAGTTGTGGTATATGTATACCATGGAATACTATTTAAAAATACATTTAAAAAATATGGAGACTTTATAGCCTTTGTATTAACCTGGATGGAAGCAAAACATATTATTCTTTGTAAAGCATCACAAGAATGGAGAAGCATGAATCCTATGTACTCAATTTTTTTTCTCAATTTTGATATGAGAACAATTAATGACACAGTGGGGTGGGGGAAGAGGAGAGCAGAGAGAGAAAGAAGAAGGGAGGGATGGGGGAAAGGAAGAGAAGAAAGAGGGAAGGAGGGAGGGGGTGGGATCTTGGTGTGCCACACCTTTTGGGGGCAAGACACGATTGTAAGAGGGACTTAACTTAACAAATACAATCAGTGTAACCTGGTTTCTTGTACCCTCAATGAATCCCCAGCAATTAAAAAAAAAAAAGTAGCTGGGCATTGTGGCAGGCACCTGTAGTCCCAGCTACTTGGGAGGCTGAGGGAGGAGAATCACTTAAGCCCAAGAGTTTAAGACTGCTGTGAGCTGTGGCATCACAGCACTCTACCCAGGACAACAGTGTAAGAGTCTGTCTCAAAGAAAAAAAAATTGCAAAGGATGTGAGGAAAGTACCTAAATTCATTCTTTTGCATAGGGAATCCAGTTTTCCAACATCATCTATTGAATGCTCTACTCCTTTTTCATTTTATTATATAGCATTCTTGTTGGAAATCAATTGGCCACAAATATGAGGGTTTATTTCTGGACTCTCAATTTTACCCCTTTAACCTATATATCTATTCTTATGCTGGTTCCATATTGTCTTGATTAGTGTAGCTTTGTAGTAAGTTTTAAGATTAGGAAGTGTGACTCCTCGGTCTCTGGTCTTTTTTGTGAAGATTTTTTTGGTTACTCTGAGTCTCTTGAATTTTCATGTTAATTTTTAGGTTCAGATTGGCAACTTCTGTCAAGAAGCCAGCTGGAATTTTAATGAGTACTGCAACAAATTTGTAGATCAATATAAAGAATTTTGCTATCTTAACAGTATTAAGTCCTCTACTAAATGAATCTGGAATTACTTTACATTGACTTAGGTGTTCTTTGAGTTCTCTGAAAAATATTTATACTTTTCAGAGTATATACTTTGAACCTCTTTTGTTTAATTTATCTCTAAGAATTTTATTTCTTTATCTGATATTATAAATAACATTGGGGGGCTGTTATTTACTGGTCTATAAAAATACAATAGATTTCTATATATTAGTCTTATATCCTATAATTTTGCTGAACTCATTTCTTAGTTTTAATAGTTTTCTAGTGGAAACTTTGGGATTTTCTATGTGTAAGATCATGTCATCTGCAAAGAGAGATAGTTTAACTCTTTCTTTTCTGATGTGAATGCCTTTTATTTCTTTTTCTTGCCTAGTTCCAGCTGAAATACCCAGTAAAATATTGAATAGACTTGATAAAAGAGGAAAGTTGAAAAGAAGTGATAAGGGTGGACATCCTTGTCTCTTTCCTGATCTCAGTGGGAAAGCTTCCAGTCTTTCATCACTAAGTATTATATTATCTCTGGGTTTTATAGAAGATGTTTATCAGATTGAGGAAGGTCCCACCTATTCCTTTTTTTTTTTTTTTTTGCTTATTATCATGAAAGGAAGTTGAATTTTGTCAAATCCTTTTTCTGCTTCAGTTTAGTCATGCAACTTTTATTTATCCTTTGTCCTACTGATATGGTGTATTACAATGATTGATTTTCAGATGTTAAAGCAACTTGAATTCCTGGGATGCATTCTACGTGGTCATGGTTTATGTGTATAATCTTTTTATGTGTGCTAGATTCAGTTTGCTCATGGTTTGTTGAGAATTTGTGTGTCTATAATTGTGAAAGGTATTTTTTGTTTTCTTGTGACATATTCGTGTGGTCTGACAATTAGGGTAATATTAACTTCATGGAATGAGATGGGATGTATTCCATCCTTCTAGTTTTTGGAAGAGTTTGTGAACAATTGGTATTAATTCCTTTTTAAATGTGTGGTGGAATTCAACAGTGAAGTCAACTGAGACTACTCTTTGTAGAAAGTTTTTAAATTGCTAATTCAAATGTCCTACTTATTAACAATCTTCTGAATTTTCTATTTCTATTGAGTTAACTTAGGTAATCTGTGTCTCTCTAGGAATGTGTCCATTCCATTAGGTCATCTAATTTATTAGTATATAATTGTTCATACTATTATTCATTTATAATCCTTTTTATTTCTATAAAATTTGCAGTATTGTCCCTTCTCTCATTCTTGATTTTAGTAATTTGATTCCTGTCTTTTTTTACTTGGTCAGTCTAATAAAAAGCTTGTTGATTTTGCTGATCTTTTCAAAGAACCAAGTATTTTTTTTTTCATTTATTTTCTCTACTGTTTTCTGTTTTCTCTTTCATTTATTTCTACTCATTATTTCCTTCCTTCTTGCTTGCTTTATGTTTAGTTTGCTATTCTTTTTCTAATTTCTTAAGCTGAAAGGTTAGGTTGGATTTGAGATCTTTTTTCTTTTT
The DNA here is from genome assembly GCA_963575145.1 of Galago senegalensis. Lineage (NCBI taxonomy): Eukaryota > Metazoa > Chordata > Mammalia > Primates > Galagidae > Galago > Galago senegalensis. The sequence continues at coordinate 29,408 of CAUYTI010099681.1, read as the reverse complement.
TTTTGGAAATTGGCATTTACAGCTATAAGGTTCTGAGTGCTGCTTTCAGTTTGCCCCTGAGTTTTGGCGTCTGTGCATTCATTTTCATTCACTTGAAAGCATTTTCTAATTTCACTATGATTTATCTTTGACCCATTACTTATTCAGGGATATGTATTCCATACATCGGTAAATTTCCCAGATTTTCTGTTGTTACTGTCAACAAATTTGACTCCTTTGTGGTTTGTATACTTTGTATGACTTCATACAAAGTCATACATACTTTGTATGACTTCAATCTTTCTAAATGTACTGGGGTTAGTTTTATAGCTTAGCACAAAGCACTTATATCATGAAAAATATTCTATGTGTTTGTGAGAAGAATGTGTTTTCTGCTGTTGATGGGCAGTGTATTCCACAGATGCTTATTAGAGCTGATTTTTATAGATGAGAAAAATGAGATCCAGATGGGATTATTAGATTATCCAATATTACAAACCTAGCTGGTATGGACCTTCATTCCATTAAAATAATGCAACTTTCCTCCATGGAGGCTCAGGGATCATAGCTGCTCTCTTTTGTGTGTCTGCCTTCTAGAACTGTTGTCCCCAACCTCCAGACCATGGGCCAGTACCTGTTTAGCCTGTGTCCTCTTAGAAGGAGCCACACAGCAGGGGGCAAGGTGAAAGGAGAGCCAGCAAAGCTTTATCTGTATTTACAGCTGCTGCCCATTGCTTCCATTACCCCCTGAGCTCCACCCACTTCCTGCCAGATCAGTGGCAGCATTAGATTCTCATGGAAGCACATGGCCTACCGTAAACTGTGAATGAGACAGATCTAGGTTGTGTGCTCCTTGTGAGAATCTAATGGTTGATGATCTGAGGTGGAGCTGAGGTGGTGATGCTAGTGTTGAGGAGAGGCTGCAAATAACAGATTATCATTAGCAGAGGAGTATGACTGCACAGAGACCATGATAAATCAATTGCTTGCAGACCCATATCAAAACCATTCCCCCAGCCCCTGATATGTGTAAAAACTGTCTTTCATGAAACTAATCCCTAGTGTCAGAAAAGTTGGGGACTGCTAGACTATCAGGGGAAAAAAACCTCAGGATCATGTTTTTGGCACATTGTTAAGGGTGAGCCCCAGGGATGGCTTAGATCACATTGCACACACCTCACTGGAGAACCTGTGGCATGACCCAAACATACTCTGTGTGGTCAACTTACTTCAAATATAATTCTGCCTCCTTAGCCAATTATTTATATTGAGAACGCAGTTTCAATGATGGGAGTTGTATCTACGGTCTTCTCATCTCAAGAGTTCAGCACCTCTATGGAGTTTCTCATTTTAGTAATTTTAAAAATATATTTTTAATAATCCAAAATATCGGTTTTAAAAAGGCCTCTTGGCTCGGCGCCTATAGCTCAACCGGCTAAGGCGCCAGCCACGTACACCTAAAGTGGCGGGTTCGAATCCCCAGCCCGGACCCGCCAAACAACAATGACGGCTGCAACCAAAAAACAGCCGGGCGTTGTGGTGGGCGCCTGTGGTCCCAGCTACTTGGGAGGCAGAGGCAAGAGACTCGCTTGAGCCCAGGAGTTGGAGGTTGCTGTGAGCAGTGAAGCCACAGCACTCTACCCAGGGGGACAGCTTGAGGCTCTGTCTCAAAAAAAAAAAAGGCCTCTTAGATTTAAAATATAAAACAAGTCCCCTTGGTGAATTTCTCCAAATGTATAGTCTTAGTATTTTAGAGAAGTTCTTTAACAAGGTGAAACAGCCTGACCATGAAGATCAGAATAAAGACATTAAAGGTTTCTGAGGGCAAGAGTGTAGAATTCAGCTTGTTTCATCCAGCTGTCTCCTGGTTTGGAAAAAAAGAAATCTTTAAATTGCCTTGCTATCTATAAATAGGAAAGGGACATCAACTTGTGTGGGTTTATATAATCCCTGCCTCTAACTCTGTGTTGACTGGGAAGAACCCTCTGACCAGCTGAGCATTTCACAGTTCTGGTACCACACAGACATGCCTGGCTGGGGCCACTAAATCTCTCCTCCAGCTTAACCTGGACAAAACAGTGTTTCAACTTGGGTAGGCCTCTCCTCATACACCAGCCAAGGGAGCCGACTCTAAATATTCAGTGTGCTCCAAAAAAGGACAGGGATATGCATTCTCTGTCTGCTATTTTCCATTACCTTTGCAGTTCAGAGTGGTTAAGAAGTCATTTATGACTATACTTCTTAAAGGAATCCTGACCAAACCTGAGTGCTTGGTGCCTACTATGTATCCTGAGATGAGAGTTCAGGAATAGGAGGGCCAGGATTCTAGGAATTGTCTGTTTCCCTGGCTGACATGGAAGCTGCAAGGGCTTCTCTGTGGCACAGCAAGGAGTTGGTGGAGAGGACAGAGAGAAAACAATGTCAGATTCTAGCACCCAGTGCTAAAGGACCCTCGGTCCAAACGTGTTTAACCCCAAATGAAGAATAGGGAAGGTATTTATAAAATCTTAATACCATGGAAGGCTCAGAGAAACGGGCAAATTCCTACCTGTGTAAGATGATGGATCACCATATGAACCCCCAGCCCTCACCAAGAGACATCTTGGTTTTTCTTGATGCATCTGTTATGAGGAAGGGCTGTGGTTCAGTCAAGCAGATGGCAATAGGCTTTGGTTGGTGGTTAACTTGTATCTTTCCCCAGCGTCACCTCCAGCCTTAACTTTATAAGTTATCTCCAGTAATGTGGGGAGGGTAAAAGAATCTGGTGTGTTTTCCTTTAACGAATAAGAATTTGGTTTTCTTAGAGAACAGCAATTCTCAACCATTTTGGCCCAAGGACCCATTTATACTCTTGAAAATTATCAAGAAATCCAAAGAGCACCATTTATACTAAAAATATTACAAAATGAAACTGAGAAACATTAACTTAGTAAAAACATTTACTTTTTATTTCATTTTTTAAAATAAATATTCCTATGTTACCTTAAATAAAACATTCCAAGGAAAAATAGCTATATTTTCCAAAATAGAAATATGGCATTGTTTACCTTTTTTTGTAGATCTCTTTAATGTCTGGCTTAATAGAAGATAGCTGAATAATATGCCTATTCTCTCTGCATTTGATCTGCTGCAATATGTTACTTTGGATTAAGTATATGAAGAAAATCCTTCCTCTCATGGATAAGTAGAAAAAGGAAAAAGTTATTTTCATCTTTTCAGATAATTTAGGATATTTGGGGTTCCTATACCCAAACTCAGCAAGTGATAGTTTTTTAAAGGTCAGTATATCCAAAACCCTGTCAATAAACATTTCATGCTCTATGACACTAAAATTTATCAGTCTGGGGTGTTTGCCAACACCAACAACCAGTTCTCTGATTGTCCACACACCTGCTGGTTGTCCTACAGTTCAATGTAATCCTGACACTGTAGGATGAGTTGGCGCCCTAAAGGCTCAGGGCTCAACTCATGAGACTCCCCTCACTTCAGACGCTAGTCACAAGTACAGGGTTCCCAGCTCATCCCTACTTCTGCCCAACTTGCCTATAAATCAGAGGTTTCCATAATTCTCCCCATAATGATTTGCTAGCCCAGCTCATAGAATTCAGAAAAACAATTTTCTCATGATCGTGGGTTTATTATAAAGGATATAACTCAGGAACAACCAATAGAAGAGAGAGCTGCATGGGGCAAAGCATGTGCTCTCCCCAGGCACACCTCTCCTAGCACCTGGACATGTTCGCTATGTGGAAATTCTCTCTCTGTAGTTTAGAAGTTTTTATGGAGGTTTCATCAAGTAGGCATGACAGGACTAATCCAATCTCCAACCCCTGTCCCCTCCCCAAAGGATGGGGCATAGGGCTGAAAGTTCCAGGCTTCTAAAGGAGGTCTGGTCTTTGCAGCGAGGAGTTCCCATCTGAAACCATCTAGAGGCCTATGAAAGTTGCCTTATTAGAAAAAAGACACTCCCAGGAAAATTCCAAGGGATTTAGGAACTTTGTGTCAAGAACCAGGGTCGAAAGCCAAATATATATTATGCCACAATTGATCGAGAATTACACAATATTAAAACAAAAAGATTGCTAGTAACATCTCTGACCTCATCAGAAGTCTTTAAATATTGGGATGCTGTCAAACTCACAGTGATGGATATAGGCTTTTCAAAAGTTTGAATTTTCACTTGAAAGCCTGAATTTTATCACTGACAACAAATACTATCAATTGTTTTCTTGGAAGTGACAGGCTCATTTCATTCATTTTGGAGAAATGTCTGTCAGATACCCAAATCTGAGTAACCACATTTTATCTGTCAGTTCTTCTTTCAGGTAAACTTGGTGTCCCATGAAAAAGAGCAGCCAGTCGTTTTGCATTGTCAGCCATTAACCAGGTGTGCAGCCTCCCAGCAACCATCTTTCTCTGGGACATCACAGGGACATGACTGCTTCAATGACATTTTTTCTTTTTACTGTAAGCACATGATGGTAAAGGATGAAATGACTACTAATTCAGTTTTGTTCCACTGCTGGTACCCGTGACAAGTACCATCGGTTTTACCCATTATTTCTTTTGCATCATCAGAGCACATGTCTCAATAGCAAAGGAGACAATGTCCTAGTATTACTATGAAAACAGTTTTGTCATTGCAGACCTATTAAAAGGATCTTGGACCGCTCAGAAGTCCACAAATCACTCTTTGAGAAGCGCTACTCTAGAAACTATCTTCCTGCTACAAAGGCTAAATACAAATATATTCCTGGAAGTTTATTTATAGAAACAAAAAGAAGAACTAGAATAATTTGGAAAAGGTCCAAGAAAAATACTCAGTTACTTTAGCTGCCAATGCGTAAGCCTCTAGAAAGAACTACATCTTTTAATATTTTTAACAGCATCTGGGGAATGCAGTAATAAATAATAATAATGACAACAGGGTGTGTTGAGTGCGTATTTACTACGGGGGGAGAACTGTGCTATGTACTTTAAATGTATCATCACCAATATTCTTTATACCCTCTCGGGGAAATGCTATATAATTTTTTCTGTTTTATAGATGAGGAAACTAGGGCACAGAGAGATGAAAGAACTTGACAAGGTCAGAACTCCATGTGGTGAATAAGGATTTAATCCACGTGATCACATTTCCAGAGCTTGGATTCTTAAGCCCTGGGTAATATGTTATATCACATCTAAGCTCCAAATTTACGTGTAGCTTTTCTCCCAAGTATGAGAGTCCATTCAGATCCTCAAAAGGAAGCCAAATGTCTTATCTCAACCACAGTGCCCCACAAAAGGACTCAACAAACATTTTCTGAATGAGGGACTAAAATACTAGGGAACTGCTTTGCCATCTTTAAACCAGTACGGTTAGCAATGGTGCTGAAAGTGAAATTCTCAGTCAACTCCCTCAATATTATGTTTAACTCATTAATGAGAGAATCAATAGGGATGACCAAAAAAACAAAACCTGCTTTGAAAGGTGGATGTAAATTTTATGTGTATGCACATGTATGTATACAGAAACATACCGATTTTATCTATGTGCTGAATAAATACATAGTTGGGTAGCTAACAAACGCGTAGGTTAGATCAAAATAAAACTAGTTTACTTTCCTTAGAAGAAAAAAACCCTAATGCCTTGGGATTGACTCCCCGCCCCCCCGCTCTAAAATCCTAAAGCTTTATCCATTTCTGCTAAGAAGTTGACAACTCTGCAGGCCTCTAACCTGTTTAGGACCTTAGCGGCTGTCGCGTGTCAGTCCACCACACCGTGACAGTTACGCCGCCAACACAGGCAGCTGGCTCTCACGAGGTGGGCTTATTAGAAAATGCTGCGAGGTAACCCAAACTCACGCAATTTGGCCTTTTTCCAAGTTCTGGGTTTTTAACATAAACAATAATTTACCAACTTTTTACATTTTTCCAAGTTCGGGTATTTTTTTTTTTTTTGTTCACAAAGAGCAAACCTGTTTTCCGGGTGGAGACGGGGCGGGACTTGGTTGGGCCGCGCGTCTCGGTGACTCCCGAGCGCGATCGCGTTTTCGGGGCATCAGGGGAGGCGGAGGGCGGCGCTCGGGACTGAGCCCGGGGCCCTCGGCCGCGCCTTCTCCCCCTGGCCTGGCTAGGCGGCGCGCGCGCGGGGACACGCGGCGGGGACGCGCGCGGGAGGCGGAGACGCGCACGGCCGGGCAGGCGCGCGGGGGCCGCGAGGGGCGGCGGCGGCCTCGCCCCCGGTAGCCGGCCTTGCACGCCGGGTGTCTTCTTTCCTTCTGACGCCGCCGCCGCCGCCGCTGCCACATCCCCCGCCTGGCGGGCCGTGGCGCAGAGGCCGCCGGCGGCGTGGGGCGGGGCGGGCCTCCGCGCTCCCGGGACGCCGGGACTCCGCGCGCTTCGCCCACAGGCCCGGCCAGGCCCGCGCGGAGCTGGGCGCCCAGGCCGCGGGAGAAGCCTGAGGACCGCGGAGGGTGAGCTTGGGCACCCGCGGGGTGGATGGGTTTCAGTGCCCCTGGGACCCCTGCCCCACCCCTGGGTGCACCGAGAAATAGGAGAAGCGTGTTTTCTTGGAGAGCTACATCCAGGTGTTGGGGCGACTTAAGGACCAACCTAGTTTGTGCGATTAACGGAAAGAGACTTCATCTCGTTAATTATGCAATAAGGTGTGCACAGGGATGCGGTGATCGGCGGAGTTACTGATGCGTGGGCCATCCTGTAATTCACTTCTTTATTCCTTGCCTGAGAATTTGCATTTGTAATTGGCGGCAGAGAAAGGAAGAAAATGTTTCACTCCGGTATAAGGAGCTTGCAGAGAGAGAGAGAGGGCAGGGAAGAAGGAACATGTTTAGCCTTTCGCACCGCTTTGGTGGGTGCGAGGGGAAGGCAGCAGAGTTGGAAATGCACATTCCCTGCCAGGCAGGAGCCAGAGTGCTCTCAGCCTCTGATTTTCACTGTGAGGAGGCCTGTCAGGAGTCGGAGTTTGAGGCATGAATTGCTGCACTTCTGGCTGGGAAGGTGAGCCAGGTTTTCCAAGTCTGGCAGCAAAGGGCTGAGCAGTGAATAGAAAGCAGCACGGCCAGGTTCTGGTTAGTTATGCGGCCAGACTGTCATAAAGGTTTTTTTTTTGGTCTGGAACACCAAAGTCTGGGGCTTTGGGCCATGAGGAGTTGAGTTAGTACATTGCTCCGTTTTGACTGCCAGAGTTAAGAAACAACTCAGATGCTATTAAAATTAGGCAGCTCAGTTTACCTCCAGCTTGCTGATCACCAGCCTTCTACTTCTTTACTCTTTTCAGTGACTGAGAAAAGACATAAAGAGAGAAGGGCTCTTTTCCTGTCCGTCCCGGCATAATTAGGGCATAGTCTGTCTTAGCTCAGAATTAAAATTTTAAGATGGAAAGACATTTCTTTCCATCTTTGCTCTTGACCCTGCAGAATAGAATCTCAAATACCTGAAAGAATTTTTCTTTCCTTTCCTGAAATGAAAATTGGAGTGCTTCCAAAACAGAACAAAGAAAGGAAAGAATTAGTGAATATCATGAGCAACTTGTAGTTATATTTTAGTCATTTTTCAATGGTTGAGGAGGTTATTCATTAAAAAGGTGGGAGAGCGCTAGAAATAGAAACAGGAGAGAGATGGATGCAGGACCTTACAGATTGCAGAAATCAATGAATTCATTTTCTTCTCATATAGATCTGGGAAAATCTGGATGTGAGGACAGTCATGTGCCATATAATGACATTTTGGTCAGTGACACGCCACACATGACAGTGGTACCATAAGATCATAAAGCTGTGTTTTTATTGTACCTTTTCTATGTTAGAAACACAAAGCCTTACCATTGTGTCACAGTTGCCTACAGTATTCAATACAGTGACATGTACAAGTGTGTAGCCCAGAAGTCATAGGCTGTACCATGTAGCCTGGGTGTGTAGTAGACTGTAGCATCTAGGTTTGTGTAAGTACAAACCTCTGTGATGTTCACACAAGTACAAAAATCACCTAATGCTGCATTTCTCAGAGTGTACCCCATCGTAAGCAATGCCTGACTATGTGAAGCTTAATCTTTGAATCTACATTAATTGCTTTTAATTTTAGCATTGAGTTTTTAGAGTAAAGGAAAGCACAGCTAGACTGTAACGGGTTTATCCCAGCCAGCTTGGGCTGTATTATATGTTAAATGAGTTGTATGTTTATTTTGCTAGCTAACTTTCTTGAATCAGGAATCTAATTCCATGAATGTGGCTTCTTTCTAGTTATTTATCCATTATATGACACTTAGCTAGACTTGCCAGGTGCTAAAAGTTGAAGGAATATAAAACTAAGAACATAGTCTGTTGGAAAAATTAATCTTCTATAGGAATCCTTTACAAAAATGTAGAAAACAAACATGTAGAACAGGTATAATTGGATTTCATGATTTTTGCTACAAACAATATTTTTCACACTCAGTTACATGAAAGAGTCTTTTAAACAACTCTTTTGGTACACTTAAAATATTTATTCATTTGCCAGGAAATCCCAATATATCACATAGGAGACCTGTTTTGCAAAATAGGCTTGAATAATCAAATTGGTTAACTGTCTCCCAAGCAGAAACCAAGTTGTGCTAAGCAAGTTGACCTTATAGCTTTTAATGATGCTTATTATTTTTTAAATTATCCCATACAGTGACAAGAGGAACCAGGAACCTCAGTAAGGGCAAAATACAGCAAGGAAATGTGACCCTAGGCCTCAGAAGGTATGTGAAGAAGAATATGAGCTCCCCAGTTAATGTGACCATGTCAGTATTGTTACTGCCTCCTTTCTTGCTTGTACAGAGATTTTTAGGGAACTGATAACTCTCGAATAGGAGTATACACGTAGAAGGGTTTTCTCTAGTATAATAATGGGAGCACACTGTCAGCATGGGGTTATATGAGTTAGTCCCTGCTGAGACCTAAGCCAGGCATGCAATGGGTCCTGTACAGGTGTTTGCTGTATATTGTTATTATTGCTCAAGAGAATCTGTCCTATCTACAGATGTAGTCCTCACTGGATAGAGATTAGAATGTATTTTCATTCTGCAGACTAAGGGTGATTGGTCATTCCAAGATGGTAAATTGTAAGGATGATGATAGAGAAGACAAAGAAAAGTTCTGAACTTAGATTGAGAGAAACCCTTACTGTGAATTTAAAAATCTCAGTGACATGTAGTAGAACTTTATCTATAGTTCTACTATATGGATAAGTTCATGTGTGGTATTCTGCTTTATTAGTTTGTAATTTAATCATTCTGTTAACTGGGTAATATGTTATGGTTCAGAAAATACTACAGGGTTGATGGTAAAATGTCCCCATTGCTCCAGCCCTGACTGGCTAGTTGCCTTCTTCCCTGTAGTTCGCTGAGGTTACCAGTTCCCTTACGCATTACCAGGTTTTATTCAAGAATTTTCCTTTAGCGTCTGGGAAGCTTTTAAAGGAATATCTTAAGAGCTGAGCAAAGGACCTGTGATCCATGGGGGGAAGTTGTATGATGGGGTTGTGAACCCAGAGGTTTCCATGTCCATTTCTCCCCTGATCCACCCCCTTCTCCTCTTTTCCACTCAGCCTGAGGAACTGCGGCTTCCTTGCCATAAGACCCAGACCGAGGCCTTTCCCCAGAGGTCTGCATGGTTCACTCCCTTGCTCTGTCTGCCTCTTCTCTAAGTCATCCCCACACCTTTTTTTACTACCAGCCATTGCACTTGTCCCCTGGCTCCCTCATATACATTCATTGCTCTTTTTGTTTATGGCCTGTCAGTTAGAAGCCCCATGAGAGCAGGGAATATGTGTTGCTCAGAGGAGGACTTTGGTTAATATTGCTGAATGAATGAACGTCTGGAAAAAAGCCATTTAAACAGAGTTAAATGGACTTATTTACCATGGGACTTTTCAGGACCTTTAAGAAGTGAATGTGCCTACTAAAAGTGGGGCCTGGCAGGTGGGATCAAACACTTCAGCAGAGCAAGAAAGGCATTGTGCTTCTGGATGACAACTCAAATATGGGGAGAGAAAGCCGCTGGCAGGAAGGAATGTTATTGGCAGCTGAGTGAAATGAATTTACAAGCAGCTTTTTCAAGATGCAGGGGAGGAAGGGTAGGTTTGCATCCAAAGATGATAATAGTAACATACCCATTGTTAGTAATTACAAACATGTAAAATATGTGCTTTTTTTTTTTTTTCATTTTAGAAAGAGAGAGGAAAAAAAAATATTGGGCTTCTTGTAGGTTTTTTTCTTTCCTGACCCTGCTATCCCCATAAGATCTTAAGTTCCTTTCCTTCCAGTTCTGCCTTGTGGGTTTTCTGAGAGCCGCCCACCCTCTGGCCTAGCTTGAGATCCTGACATCTTGACATGTGAAATGCCATTTAATGACTGGAAGTAGGAAAGCTCTGAGGATGGATGTGACTCTTGGAGGTACTGGGGGGCTCTGTTTAGGCCATACCACGGCCAGAAGGCATACACAGCAGGCTCAGGCTTGTCCCCACAGGAGGCACATTTGGAGTTATCTTGACTCCTTGAACAAAGGGCAGTTAATTACAGAAAATGTCAGGTTTTTCAAGGCCATTTGTCATCTGGTTGTAGGGAGAGCTGAAGCCCTTAGCAAAGTCCTTAGCAAAGCCCTTAGCAAAGCCCTGAGGAAAGACTGTTCACGCAAGGCCACTTTCCCCTTCCCCAGATGGAAACAAACTTCTCTGTTCAAAGAAACAGTCCAGAAAATGGGGCAGGCTTATAGGAGCTGGGGCTAAGGAAATTTGGAATGCTTTTCTTTTTGTTTAAAAAAATGAGGCAAATTATCATGTTTTTTCCCAAGGTCAGACAAATCCCCATTCTACAGTCTAGTTGCTTATAATGAGAGGGCTAGAAAAGAGAGTGAGATGGGGGCAGCAATGGGAGGTCTTGGATTCTAATTAAACCTCTTTAAGCTATTTATTCTGAACATGCGTAATTCAGAGCATCAATAGACTTTCCTTAACTAGATGGGTTTTTGCTGCCAGTTTTCCTTCTTAATGTACAAGGAGGTGGTGGGAGAATGGCACTTATGCTAGAATGCCTAGAATCTGCATTTTAACAGAAACCCCAGGAGGTTCACAGGTTTGTTAAAATGTAAGAGGGGCTAGGGCCTGAACCAACAGTTCTCAGTCCCTGACATTGCTCATGCTCAGAGCTATGAAACACCCCCAGGTACCACCTTTGGAGCTTTGTGTTGTCTCAGTTGGGGTGTTCTTGGCATCCAGGGAATCGATATACTTACTAAAAGCTTCTCACTGATGTCCAACCAGGACTGGGATCTGTTATCTAGACATAAAGCCAGACACCATCAGGTGGCTATCTGGAGTCAAAATGAGTGTAATCGCAAGGCAAGTTACACCACAGTGGCTGGATACACCGCTCTTTAGGATTCATCAACACCCCCCCCCCCGCCCCCATTCTGATACCACGGATCCTACTAGTTCATTCTCTGTTTTTTAGGGACACCATGATTTGGTGATGTGGATCTCCTAGCTGGGTTTGCTTGTACCTGTTTGGAATACTCTTTCCTCCAGAAATGCAAATGACCTTGAGACCAGGCAATTGCTGAGTGGACACTGGCTCTTTCAGTCTTTGACTCTGCTGCCAGAAAAGAACACTTCAAAATTTAAATCAGATCATGACACTACCACCCCTCTTTTCGTGTCAGACTCTCTTCAGCAAATTCCATTGCTTACAAGGAAAAGACTGAATTCCTTTAAGGAATTTAATTTAGCTTTATGAGGCCCTGTGCTTATCTGGCCCACACCTGCTCTGCCTCATCTCTGACTGTAGTCCAGAAACTCCAGCCACTGGGGCTTCCTTTTTTTACTCCAGGGCCTGTTCTCCCTGGCCTTCACCTTAGCACCTGTGCTGGCCCCAACCTCTATGCCCAGGCCATGTCCCCTTGTATTTTCTTCTCATAGCATGGTGTCCCTCTCACCACCGTGTCTACTTCTCAGGTAGATTCTTTGAGTCAGGAGGGTCTCTCTGTTAAACTGCAAGCTCTGGGAGGGCAAGAGTTGTGTGTGTGTGTTTGGTTTGAGACTCACTGTCTTATCACTGGCACCTATTTTGTTGGATGAATGAATACACTGTTTCATGATGAACTTGATAAATAATTATTTTTAGGTTATTTTGTCCTTAAACCTATACACAAACGTACACCTCCTCATGTTTGAGGGTTGTATGTTGTGAAATGTGGAGACATTAAACCTTAGGGCAGTGGGTGTTTCGAGAAGAAACCAGGGTGTATGGTCTTCCTGGTTTGGGCTGGCTTGTGTAGGATATGACTCGGAGAACAGTCCCCAATCTGTCTTAAGTTTTAACCAGATTACCTTGATGGCTTTTCTACTTGAATGAGTGTGTAACTTGTGAATTTTTTTACTTTTTCTACTTCAGTGAGTATGTAACCTGTGAATTTTTAGATCAGATGGAAAAAAAGATACATGCTTCAATGTTGTGCATCCTTCCACCCCAGGCTTGTCCCCACCCCTTCTTTCCCACCCCCTACCCCCAGCAGTGTCTGCCTCTCTAGGCAGTGGGCAGATGGAGCACAGGGCTTCCTTGCAGGCCATGGGCAAGCTTGCCTTTCACCTTCCTGGTCTTTTCTGCCTTATCTAGGAAAAACCACCTTCCTAAACTACCTGCGGCTGCTTCTGTCAGAGAAATCATACCAGGTGTAGTGTAAGTACGATCACCTGGTACCTCCCAGGATGGCAGAAGGTAGGGCCAGGCAGGGACACAGGGCAGTTCCAGCCATGTTTATAACACTTTATTTCCTTAAAACAAAGCAAAACAAAAAACTTGGGTAAGTGCAGCAAAACCATGAGCATGTACGCGAGCAGGTGTTTGTTATTTATTCTCCATGCTTTATCCATTAAATAATTATTTTTAAAAACTACCTAATGAAGACAAAAATACTATATATTTACTAAAGACTCAGGTAGACACTGAATTTGGTAGTTCACTACTTTCTTTCCTGGCTAGAAAATGTAATATTTATCATCCTTTCCCACATTTTTAAAATGATAAAGGAACCGGAATTAGACATAGTGAGGTAGAACAGCTGGGTGCAGTAAGGGGGCTCACGCCGGTAGTCCTAGCACTGGGGAGGCCAAGATGGGTGCGTTGCTTAAACTCAGGAGTTGGAGACCAGCCTGAGCAAGAGTGAGATCCCATCTCTACCCGAACTAGAAAAGCTAGCCAGACATTATGGCAACTGCCCATGGTTATAGGTTCTTGGGAAGCTGAGGCAAGAGGATCATTTCAGCACAGGAGTTTGAGGTTGCTATGAGCTGTGACACCATGGCAGTCTCCCAAGGGTGACCTAGTGAGACTGTCTTGAAATAAAAAAAGGAAAAATAAAAATAGAAAAACTAAAAAAAAAAAGTGGGGTGGCACCTGTGGCTCAAAGGAGTAGGGCTTCGGCCCCACATGCCAGAGGTGGAGGGCTCAAACCCGGCCTCGGCCAAAAACTGAAAAAAAATAGAGAAAACTAGTAAGGCATAGGGCACATGCCTGTAGTCCCAGCTGCGCTGGAGGCTGAGGCAAGAGGATCCCTCGAGCTCAAGAGCTTGAGGTTGCTGTGAGCGGTGATGACTCTAGGACACTCTACCAAAGGTAACAGAGTAAGACTCTGTCTCAAAAAAAAAAAAAAAGAGTGAGGTAGAAAAAATTAAACAGCAGAAGTAGAAACACCAGAGCAGTGGTACATGGCATTTGTTGTATTTTATTTTTATTGTAAAGAAAAAAAAAAGTTCATGCTTATTGCAGTCATTTTTCTGAAGCATGAAGTGTGTGAAAAAATCTTTCTTCATCCTCTCAAGATTTTATTCCATGCATTACATATGTGTGTATGTTTGTATGTGTATATGATTATATACATTCACATATAGATAATTTTCTTAACAAATCTTACACTCAATCCTACAACTTGTCTTTTTTGTTTACTGCTATATCTTGATGCTTTGAATCTCTATAATTGGCTTGCCTTTCAGCATAGAGTTTTATTTAAAATTTAAAAAGGTTTTTTTTGCGCTCTGGCATGATTTCTTAACTCCCAGTCAATGTGTTTTAAGTAGTATGTGTATTTAAATGCATCTATGTACTGTGACTTACATAATTTTGCCTTCAAGCAATACTGAACTCCTGATATTATTGGTTGTTTTCTAGTCTTAGTTAATGGGTATTAAATGTATAAATACTCTCATGTGTAGACTAGAAAAAGATTTTAAGGTTAAAAGGGAGCTTTAACTTTAGAAACCCTTGGGTAGAGGGCTAGGTAAGCAGCCTCCTGAAGTACCTTTCTGCTCTCCTGAGTTTTCCTAATAAGTTGCTTGGTCGGCAGTCATTTAGCAGATAGCAAGTGTTGGCTTACCATGGGCCAGGCAGTGTTCTAGTCCCTGCTGTCCTGACCTGGGTGAGCTTGCATTCTGCTGGTGGAGCAGACAGCACACAGTGAAAGCATAAAGGCAGTGCCGGGTGTAGTGAAGGAAATGGGCCAAGGTCAGGGCATGGAGACCAGTGAGGGGCAACTGGCTGGGTGGTATGAGCTGACTCCTCAATTGCCCAGGGGAGGGGTGCAGGCCCTGTGGCCTATAAGGGGCCTTGCAGCAAGACACAGAGTGACTGGCAGGTAGCATTCTGGTCTGGGTGGCTGTGCTTAAGACACTGCTAAGGGACTGGGGCTTAATGCTCTGCTTGTGAGAGTAGTTTTGATTGACAGGGGCCAGAGTTTGTGCACTTGAAGCTTTCTAAGCCACAGTCCACACTGGTGTCCCCACATGTCCTGAGCACCATCCCAGGGACCAGAAGCAGCAGGTGAGCTAAGAAGGGCATAGGAGTAAGGTGCGACCTATGTAGGCCATCCTTCCCCTGTCTAAGGTGGGGCTGGGGTGGGGAGGGAAGGGGCTCCCTACATGTCCTATTAGTTCATAAAGTCTACAGTCATGCTAGAAATTGCAGTTTTTTTAAAAATAAAATTCCCACCTGAAAGAACACATTGGATGATGATTGTTGAGGAGGTCTTTTGACAGTCTCTGTATCTTGTGGGAGTGTCACAGCGCACTGGAGGGTGTACAGGTGGCTGTTTGTGAAAAACTGGAGGCCAAAGCTTTCAAGTGACCTACCCAGCTAAGTAGAGGAATACTAGCCAATCCCCAACCCCAGCCTGGGTGAAAGAACCTAACAGTCCCTGACTTTAAATGAAGACCCAGTTCAAAGGAAGGACGGCCAGTGTGGCTTCAGCGTAGGGCAACTCTCACTTTTCAGCTAGCCTGGATACAGAAATCCTACGCCTAGGCCACCTGGCTTTTTCATTTCCAGCCAAGGCCATTCATTCATTATCTTCCTACTTTAGAGGTGAGTTCAGCCAGGGGCACTCAAAATAGATCCTTTCAAAAGACTAGTTTCCTCCCACAGGGATGAGGAACTTGCAGCCTCAAGGCCACTTGTGGCCCTCCAGATCCCCCCTGAGTGCAGCCCCTCAACCAAATTCTAATTTCACAGAATAAATCCCTTTATTAAAAGGATTTGTTCTATAAAATTTAAGCAAAAGGCCATATTCAAGGATCCAGAAGACTAAATGTGGCCTCGAGGCCACAGGTTCCCCACTCCCAAAGAGCTGGCCCAAGGGCGCTCGGGGGCTGGGAGGCCCCGGAGGTATGCAGGAAGTGAGCAGAACCTGCCAGTGAGTGGGCAGTGCCAAGGTTCTCCCAACTGCCTGCAGAGTGAGGGCACCTGAATGCCAGAGGGAGATAAACCAAGGTGGCTCCCCTCTTCATCCCCTCTTCCATGGCACTTACCCTGGGAGAGTGTGGGTTGCATGCTCCGGGACACTCAGAGCTGGGCCCTCCGTGCAGAATTGAATACAGCCTGCTTTGTACTTCCCACCTTTGTCACTCCCTCCCCAACACACCCCAGCCCATCTGTTCCTCAGCAAATGCCTGCAGCTAGGATTTCTCAGTGGGGTTCTGCCACTGGGACTAATGGGGGTGGTCCCCTCCAAGTGTCCTGTCTAAGAAGGATGAGTTCCGTGGACTCAGGACTGCAGAGAGCTGCATCCTCTGGCCACAGTCTAAGCCTCACTTGTCCCTAAAAAGGGAAAGTTAGTGCCTTTCTTTTGAGAGTGCCTTCTCTTTTCTTCTCTTCTTGGGGTAGACCACACTGTTGTGTTAATTTCTGGCAACCACACTTAGAAAGATATGGATGAAACCAGAAGGTCACAAAGGCCACCAAGAAGCTGATCAGCTTCTATTTATCAAGGGTCTGTGCCAGGCCAGGTGGGTGCTGGCTGTTCTGTCTGCATTGATTCATTTAATCCTCATTGCCACCCTGGGAGGCCAGCCTTATCTCAGAGATGGGACACTGAGGCTTAGAGAGGTTAAGTGACCTGCCATGTCACAGGGCTCATGAGTGGTGAAGCAGGGATTTGAACCAAGTCTGGGGCTCTTTGTGCTGTCCTGCTTCCACCAAGGAGTGTCAGAAAGACAAGGAGACTTGTGAGAGACGGGACACTGCTGATAAACTACAGGACACTCATTTAAATTTGAATTTCAGAAAATAACTAATAGCTGTTTTTACTCTAAGTATATCCCATGCAATATTTGGGGCATACTCATGCTACAAAAAATTACCTGAAATTTAAACTTAACTGAGTATCCTCTATTTTTATTTGTATAATCTGAAAATGCTACTTGAGAATCCCAAAAAACACACATTCTGTGCCTAATGTGTGGGCACAAAAAATAATTATTTGTTTTTATAAACATGTCCTATGCAGTATTTGATACATAAATAAAAAATTATTTGTTGTTTATCTGAAATTTAAACTTAACTGGCATCCTGTATTTTTATTTGGCAACCCTACCTTGACCCCAGGAAGCACACCAAGCCTTACAGATACGTGGGTATCTGCGGGTGGTTCACAGGCCATCCCGTAAAAGCACAGGTGGCATGGCAGGTGGTTAGCTCCCTGTGGCAGGCTGTGGTCAGATGTGGACTGGACAACCACTTGGGTTTCAGATCCTGGTTCCAGTGAGATTCTAGGATGCAGATGTTACTGAGACAAGGAGGCGAGTTATTTACCTGGGTCCTCACTGAGCTGTGACCATGCAGGGTTAGGAAGTTGTCTCTCAAGTCATTCACTATCAACACCATGTTGAGAAGACCAATTCTCCCTGCTGCCCACAAGTGATGGATGGCTCACTTAGCTGGTGGAAACCGAGTGGCGTCTGTAAGTGTTCCGGTTTGGCTTGAAGAAGCACTGTGTTAAAGATGAAATGAAACACCCTTTTTGTCTCTTTTGCTGAGAACTGATGGCGACTTCCTTCTTCTTTATGTGTCCCTACAGCAGAGCGTGACTTCTGTGCCAGGCTGATGACTGACGTGCCCCACATCACTCCTGGGCCACGATAGCATGAAAAACACGCACCCTCAAGGTTCTGCACAGGCCCTCCCAGGCAAGTAAGAAGCAGGCAAGAAGTGTGGCAAGTGTGGCAAGTGTTTCTTTGATTTTTGAGCAATTCTCTGTGTGGCCACTTCTTGTCAGCCAGTCCGGATTTTAAAACAGCTAGCTCATAATTGCTTCAGTGTGACTTCTGCTGCTGTGAATCATGCCCAGCAAAGATCTGGTCCCTGGCAGTCCTCCTCCTGCCACCTGCCTGCAGGCCCATGTGGGAGCTCATGGCAACATTAGCCTGGGCCCAGCAGGAGTCAAGAGGCAGATGTGCAAAGCAAAACCTTATCCCATGTTCCCAAAGCAAACAGAGATGGCATCCTCTCATTATCACTCCCTCCATGAAGGTGTTCTAAATGTGATTTTATTATTAAATCAGTTATCTAATATTATTAATTAAATATGAAATGTTAGCGTAAACACCAAGTCAGACTACATGCTGTGTCAATGGAAAAGGATTTAAATTTTTGTGCTTATACTGTTAACTGAAATCTCCTGTTCTCTTTATTACTTTTTGTTTAATGGGTTTATTTTTAAGCAGCAGGGGCATCTTGCTTGTGTTTTCCAGGAAGAATTGTTGAATGGCTGACATTTGACAACATGCACCACCAGTGGCTTCTGTTGGCCGCTTGCTTTTGGGTCATTTTCATGTTCATGGTGGCTAGCAAGTTTATCACGTTGACCTTCAAAGACCCAGATGGTAGGTATGCTTTGTGGTGGAATGAATTTTGGCTACTTCACACCTTGCCGCAACACTGTCCCTAGGCACATGCACAGATGACCTCTGTCACAGAATCCAAGGACTTTAATGTCAGCAGGGACCTTGGAGATCATGATATCCAAGTGCTTCATATTACTGAGGGGTGGGGGTAGCAGAAAGGAGGGAAGGATCTTTTCAAGCACCTGAGAGCAGAAGGTGGTGCCTGAGGAGCAGGGAGCAGGGCCCCTCCCAGCAGGTCCTGTGCCTTGCAGCCAGGTGTCTTGCAGGCTCCTACTTTGGAAGTCCTCTCTGCCTCATGCCACCATAATGGACGCAGTCACTGTGCCATCTGGGGTTCTGCACTGGTGGCCACATGTTTGAAAGTCACCTCAGCAGGAGGAGGGTCATTTAAATGTATGTTGTCAAGTTGTCTTTATATAGGCGCTCACATGAGGTCATGTAAAGAGTGTCGCATTCTGTCTCGGAATTGCTGATTCTGCTTCATACTCTTGCTATTTTTTACCTAAGCCACAGTGTTTTTTCTACAAACTGGACGTGCTCCCTTCTTGGGCAGTGTCCACGGCTGGCCTGAGCACAGTGAGACACTCTATGATAGGAAGTGCTGGGGCGTGTGCAGGGAGGGGTGTGATGAGCTCTGCAGCGGAGGCCAGCTCCCCGAGTGGCCAGGTGAGTGGGCACGAGGATGTAAGGCAGCAGGAGGGGCCTGAGCCCTTCTGCCTGATGGGGAGACACGTGGGTTTTTATTCTGCATGGTGCTCTGTGCTTCCTCCTGCTGATGGAGGTCCTTAGAAATGCATTTGCACCAGTGGTGTCTGTGTGACCCATGGGCTCAGCATTTGTACCTGTGCTGTCTGTGTGACCCATGGGCTACAGTATCCTGCTCCACACCAGAGAGCTCCCAGGCATGTCCCTGGCTGTGTTGAGGGCTGCCTGATGCCCCAGATCTTCTGCCCCATCCTCTCTCTGACCCGCTCCACCTGTAGAGGGATAACAAGGTGGGAAGGTAGGTCTGCAGGGAAAAGAGGGATACCCCGACATTAGCCCACATGAGGGTTCTTCCTCCATAGTACACTCAGTGACAGCTACTGGGCACGTGGTGCTGGGGCCCTGCCTGGCTCTCATCATATGTCCCACCTCATGAGGTTGGGGCCCTCATGAGAAAACTCATGAGATGCACATAGCTTCAGGAAGGTGCTGTTACACTGGCAGGTGTCTGGGTGGCCAGGACATCATGGAACTTCACACTCATACTGGGACTATGAGTTCTGTCAGCAGAGCCAGGATCATTTATTGGAGGGTTTTTGGAATTTGAGATGATGATCTCAGTGTGACAGTTTGGATATTGCTGCAGCAACTTCAGCACGGTGACAGGTCACCAATGATGGCAGTCCCTCCTGTACTTCAGAGTCATCTGAAGGACTTTGTAAGCCTTTCACTGCTTGAGACTAAGTGAATTAGAGCCTCTAGAGTGGGTTTCAGTTGTGAACCACAGATATGGATAATAATTTGGAAATGGAAAGAGAAACAGAGCTGCTGAGAATAAGAAATAGATATTACTTGTAACTCCTCCAAATGTTTCCTCTTCATGAGGAAGGGCCTCAAAAGGCAGGTAATGAAGGTTGAATTGTTTACGGTTTATTTTAAGAAAATAGGAGTATATGTAATGTATTTTAGTGGGGCTTCTATCAATAATAGTTAAATAAAATGGTTACCACAGCACAGTGCAGCCTGTCTTGAGGCACACAGGATCTTACCTAACTGCCCTGTGTTTTAATATTATCTGGCAGAGTAAAGAACACCTCATTTCCAGCGGTGTCTGATTCACAAGGCGTCCTGCTTAATGTGTCAAGTTTAGTGCTGAACTCTTCCAGAAAATTATAGACACTGATCTCAGAAGCTAGGCAGAGTCAGCCCTAGTTAAGTCCTTGGATGGGAGACTGCTTTGTAAATACTGGGTGCCTTGGGCTTAAAAAGAAAGAAAGAAAAGTGTGAATGTTGGAGAAGCTTTTGTGGAGGGAAAGCAACAAGTGTTAGTGTTAGGAGGTAAAACATACGAAGAAAGGTGGAAGGCTTGGGACTTCAAATGTGGAGGAAAGCTCTGCAGCCAGCCTTAGTACTGCTGGCCATGTATTTCCAGCTGTCTGCCTTGTGGCCAGTGGTAGGGGCCACTCTGCCCCCTGGAGTTTGGAGTGGCATTTGAGTGCGGGGTCAGTGAAATGGGAGTACAGTGACATGGCCACTCCCGGGGGCTTCAGAACCAGTGCACAGTGGGCCTTGCTCCCCTTAACCCCAGGGTGGGGCTGTCCAGCATCCTAGCAGTGTGCAGTGAACTTAGAGAATGAGAGTCCCCTGCAGTTGGCCCACTGAAGGTGTGGGGTGGTCACCATGGCACAGGACAGCCTGTCCTGATGCACATAGGATCTTACCTAACTGCCCAGAAGTACCTGGTAAGGGTCATGAAGGTGTCTGGGAGCCGAGCTCTGATGAGGGAAGGGTGCTGACATGCACGCTGTCTTCCCAACCTGTGTGGTTTAGCTGGGCTCTGGTTAAGCCAGAGAAGTTAGACACTCAGCACCCACGACTGCAGTTGATAGGGGGGCTCTGGGGGCAGGCTGGTGCAGGCATCTCCCACCTGGGTCCTGCCCCTCAGGTGCTGTGGCTAGTGGGTAAGGTCTTAGAGCCTCATGGGCCCTCTGTCTGAGGGGACATTTGAAATAGCCCACTGGTGGATCTTGGAGCAGTACAGGAAACTGAAAAGGATTTGTAAACGTGGCCAAAGGGTTTCTCACGTGTTGGAGTTTACTTCATACGTGTTCACAGCGTACTTGCTTCTGAGCAGAAGCCTGTTGTGAAGCATTGTTCTGGGAAGTAACCTATAACACGGCGGGATCCTCCGTGAAGGGGCCTTCTTTCTGTGGAGCCGGTGGAGAATCCTTGGCCTCAGTGTCCTGGGGCTGCTCCTTCCAGCTCTGCCCTCCGGGAAATGGGCCCTGCCCGGGAATCCCAGTCAGAGGACACGCATCTTCCCGCCTACCTGTTCATCACGATTTCTCCTGTCACTTGAGCCGACGGGAAGAGCACATTTGTCTTGAACTGCTGTTTAAAGCAGCACTTAACCATTTTTTTATATTTTATAATCTCTCTTCATCTCAGCAGTGGAACCACAGTGGTATTTGTGGCAGTGATTTATCTTCCATTAACAAATTTCTGTGTCACATTGAAGTAGGATCAGGTGTATAACTAGACATTATCACAGGAAAATAAATCCCACTTAGCAGTGGGAATTTGATGGCATGGGATGTCGAGACTCAGAATCAAAAATGACATCCTCGTGGATCTGGTGTGTTTGTAGACACTGATTTTTCTTCTCTCTCCTATTTGACTTCCTCTTCCAATCTTTTGCCTGTGGTAGCCCCTCCATTCTGTTGTAAGCTGCTTGGGCATGGACCACCACTTGGTTGTCCCCACACTCCTCCGCCCAGCACAAGCTGGGGACAAAGGACATGTGTGTGATGGAGTCATGAGGCTCAGCAGCTGGATACACAGCGGCATCACTGACAGGAGGGGCTGTGATTGCTTCTAGAAAAACAAGCAGTACATCACTTGGCAAATTTAAGCGTTTTGTAAAACATTGTAAACACGGTGCCTGTAACAAAAGTAAGCTAAGATGTCATGCACACATCCACCCATACCTTGAGGATTGGAATCCTGAGTCCTCGAGCCAGGGACTTGCTCCTAGGACTCCGGGCAGAGGGAGGGACCTCTCCAAGATCACAGTGGGAACAGTGCGTCTACTGAAAATAAACAGCTCTTGACAAAGCGGCAGAAAAAGAAATTCACGGGTTAATGATGCTCTCGGTTTTATCTGAATCTAGTTGAATCAGAGTTGGATAAGTTGGAATCAGGAAGTTTAAAATCATAGAAGTGTTAAAATCGGGGACCAACTGGTAGCGTGTGTGGCTTTTCAGAGGTGAGGCACTTCACATTGCCAAAGCGTTCTGCATGGTTCTGAAATACGAAACAGGTTGCGTTTCACAAGTTCATTGATAAGTTGGTTATTTAGACTTCAGGATACATTTCCCTATCAAATGTTACTAAGAAAGCTTAGGTTTCTACAAAACCCAGTTAGTGTCACTGCTCAGAGGTCAGAAGTGACAGTTGTGATGGAGGATGATGGACAGACACATGGGTCTCTGGGGACCCTTGGAGTGTGCCCTGGTCTGTTTTCACCCCATACACAGTGCTCTTCTGTCTTTACTGCAGGGACAGAGCAGCCCTCCTTGCAGCTCTGGTTAGGCCTGCATGTAGATGCAACCATAGAAAAAAGGAAGCAAGGTTCTAGGGCAGGGTCCTCAAACTTTTTAAACAGGGGACCAGTTCACTGTCCCTCAGACCGTTGGAGAGCCAGACTGCAGGCCCCGGGACAAGTCAGCTGCCAAGCAGGACAGGCAGCAGCAGCTAAAACACCCAGCAGGCCGGATAAATGTCCTAGGTGGTCGCATGTGGTCCACAGCCCGTAGTTTGAGGACGCCTGTTCTAGGGGGTTCATAAGATGTGAGGCAGAGAGACTGCACTAGAATCAAGTAACTGGGGTATAAGAGGCAGAGAGACTGTCATTGTAGTCCCAGCACTTGGAGGATCAAGTTCATCCTACCTCAGGGACGAAAGACATGGCAGGGAGGCCGCTAGGGTGTGCAAGAGGTAGGGACCTGGGACTGCAGGACAACTATGGGCTAAGTGCAGGTATTAATGGCCCAAGAGGAGTAGGCTTTTAAATTTAAAAAGTGAAACATGCTTTTGTATAACCAACTTTTATGCTTTGGATAGCCAATTTTTGTTTCTAATTATATACTAGCCTCTGCAAAGTTTTGAAGTGTAAATGTTTCTTTGTTTATAGAGAATTAAGGATTATCCTTAAATTCTATCCCAAAGGTTTCCCCAAGATCAGTTTGTTGTAAATTATTACTCTGGACAGGCACTTTATAAGATTTCTCTAGTCCCTGATTTTTAAACCAATGTGTAAGCGCTAATTTGACTTGGCCTTTTTAAAATTAAGCGTTTTATTTTGAGATCATTGTGAAGTCACATACAGTTGTAAGAAGTAACAGAGAGACACCCAATGCTCCCTTTACCAGTTTCCTCCTAAGGTAACATCTTGTGAAACTCTGGGGCAGTGCCGCAGCTAGGATATTGGCACGGATGCAGTCAAGTGGAGGCCCCTTCCATCACAGCCCTACCCCTCTTCCTAGCACCAGCCCCAGCCCCAGCCCTGACCCCTGCCAACCACTAACCTGTTCCCTTCTCCATAATCTTGTCATTTCAAGAACATTGTGTATGTATATAACCTTTTAGGATTGGCTTTTTTCATTCAACATAACAATTCTTTCCTTGGAGATTCGTCCAACTTGTTGCTTGCTTCAGTGGTTTCTTCCTTCTTACTGCTGAATACTATTCCATGATGTGGTCATTCTACTGCGTGTCAGCCACTCAGCAGGTGAAAAACACCTGGATCACTTCCAGTTTGGAGCTATTACAAATGAACTACTGTGAACATTCGTGTACAGGATTTTTTTTCTGAATATAAACTTCCATTTCTGTAGATGAAATGCCGAGGAGTACAGTTGCTGGATTGTATGATAGTTGCATGTTTAGTTTTTCGAGAAACTGCCCGAAGATTTTCCAGGCTTGCTGTACACTGCTTTTCTTTCCCACCAGCAACATAGGAGTGATCAAGTTTCTCCCCGTCCTCACCTGTCATTTGGCATTTTTACTATGTATTTTTGTAGCCTTTCTGATAAGTGTGTAGTAGTACCTCATTGTGGTTTTAACCTGCATGTTCTCACAGCTAACGATGTTGAACATCTTTTCATGTATTTTATTTGCTGTTCCTATGTCCTGTGCCATGAAATACCTGTGTATGTCTTGGCCATTTTCTAATTGGATTGGTTGATTTTTTTTAATCGTTGAGTTTTGAGAGTTCTTTATATATTCTAGATACTAGTCCTTTGTTAGGTAGTGTGGTTTGTCATAGCTTGTTTTTTCCCACTTCAAATGGCCTTTCACAGAGTAGGTTCTCTGTTTTGTTTTTAATTTTATAGTTTTATGTTTCACATTTAAGTCTGTGATCCATTTTGAGTTCGTTTTTAATAGGGTATAATGTTTAGATAAAGATTCAATTTTTTTTTTGTCTGTACATGTCCAATTGCTCAAGCACCATCTGTTGAAAAGACTGTCTCCCTCCACTGAATTGTTTTTGTACCTTTGTCAAAAATCAGTCGGGCATCTTTGTGTGGATCTATTTCTGGAGCTTCTGTCCTATGCCATTGTTCTCTATGTCTGTTCCTCCTTGAGAAGACATTTTAACCTCTCTGTCTTCCAGCATACAGTGCCAAACAGGAGTTTCTGTTCCTGACAACTATGCCAGAAGTAGGGAAGCTGGCAGAAGAGAAGCACTTCCCTGAAGAACTGAAGGTAGGCACAAGCCAGGCAAAGAGCCTGACCCCTCTGACACGACCGATGCAGCTTCCCTCAGGCACCCCTCAGTCAGGGGGCAGCCCTCGCCTTCCCAGAGTCTGTGCTCTCTCTGCCACTGGGTCCACTTATCAAATCCTGCTTTATAGCAGCTGCTTCTGTTACTTCTGTTTGGGGAGGTACAAGGTCACACATTTCTGTTCCTCACAGTACTTACACATCACGGATGCCCTGTAGATGTCAGTTGTGCTGAATTCCTGACCATCTGAGCATGAGCCTCACCAGGAGAATGGAGAGCACCCAGCAAACTACAGAGAAACTGGGAGTGGGAAAAGATACCTGACCCAGAGTCATGGAATTTTAGAGGAAGAAGGGCCCTTGAACAGCAGAGCAGCTATGCCAGCCTCCAGATTGCACGGATGAGAGGACTGAGTCTAGGAAAACGCCTAATCCTCCAAGTCACATGGGCGTTACTGGCAGAGCCCAACCTGCTGACTTTAAGCCAGCTCTTGCCTGACTTAGCTTTCTGACTCCACATCTTTCTCTGTAGGCTCCTTTTGCACGTAAATTCCCAATAGTCCTCTGGCCAGGGTGAGGAATGTACTCTTGAAGAGCCCCTCTCACTTGCTGTCTTTTTTGTTTATTTAATTTCAAAATATGAAGAAGGTACAGATGGTTGGTTGTATGGATTGCTTTTGTAATGCTTGAGTCCTGGCTATAGGTGTGCCCATCACCCAGACAGTGTTCATAGTGCCCATTAAGTAGGTTTTTCCACCTCCCTTCTGCCTCCTCCCCCTGATTGATTCCCACCAAGTTTTACTTCCCTCGGTGCTCATGTCTGCTCATTGGTTAATGCCAATTTAATAGTGAGTACACGTGGTGACTCTGGGATGGGAACCCTGCAGCTTTAAGGCAGAATGTGGCCTTGTAGGTCATTAAGCACAGCCTTTTGACTGAATCTGAATTTATAGAACAAACATAATGCTTTTATTAAAAGGGATACAGCAAAAAGGTTTTCTTGGCTCAGTACCCATAGCACAGTGGTTATGGCACCAGCCACATGTGTCAAGGGTGGTGGGTTTGAACCCAGCCTGGGCCTGCTACACAACAATGATAACTGCAATAAGAAAATAGCCAGGCATTATCATGGGCACCTGTAGTCCCAGCTACTTGGGAGGCTGAGGTAAGAGAATCCCTGAAGCCCAAGAATTTGAGGTTACTGTGAGCTTTGATATCATAGCACCCTATCAAGAGTGATATAAACTCTGTCTCCAAAAAAAAAAAAGCCTCCTTTAGTGCTTAAAAAAGAACAATTTTGAGATCAGAAGGTGCGGGTTCCCCACCCCTGAATTGTCTCCAGTTCTATCCAGATGGCTGAAAAGGTATAATTCATCCTTTTTATGGCTGAGTACTACTGTCTGGTATACATATACATTTTATTAATCTACTCATAAATTGATGGGCACTTGGGTTGATTTCCACATCTGTGCAGTTGTGAATTGTGCTGCAGTAAACATTTGAGTGCAGGTATCTTTTTGATGAGAGTCTTCTTTTCCTTTGAGTAAATACCAAATAGTGCAATTGCTGGATCCATTGATAGGTCTACTTTTAGTTCTTTGAAGGATCTCCAAACTGTTTTCCATAGAGTTTGTACTAATCTGCAGTCCTACCAGCAGCATATAAATATTCCTTTCTCTCTGCATCCATGCCAGCAGCTATTGTTTTTAGACATTTTAATAAAAGCCATTCTGATTGGGGTAAGGTGATACCTCATTGTGGTTTTAATTTGCATTTCCTAATGAGTAGTGACATGGAGCTTTTTTCTTATATATGTTTGTTGACCATTTTTCTTTCTTCTTTTGAGAAGCTTCTGTTCTTGTCTTTTGATCACTTTTTAATAGGAATTTTTTGAGGTTTTTTTCTTGCTGATTTGCTGAGTTCTTTGTAAATTCTGATTAGTAGCCCTTCATCGGGTGTGTAGCTTGTGAATATTTTCTCCCATTCTATAGGTTATCTCTCTGTTGATTGTTTCCTTGATGTGCAGAAGCTTTTTAGTTTAATCAAATTCCATTTATTTATTTCTGTTGTTGCCATGATTGCCATTGGGGTCTCAGTCATAAATTCTTTGCCTAGGCCACTATCAGGAAGAGTTTTTCCTACATTTTCCTCTAGAATTTTTATGGCTTCATGCTTTAGATCTAAGTCTTTTATCCATCTTGAATTGATTCTTGGAGTGATAAAAGGTAGGAATCCTATTTCATTCGTCTTTCTGTGGATATCCAGTTTTCACAGCACCATGTCTTGAACAGAGCTTCTTTTCCCCAGTGTACATTGTCTGCTTTGTCAAAAGTCAGTTGGTTGTAGGTAGATTTATATCTGGGTTCTCTGTTCTGTTCTGTTGGTCTTTGTCTCTATTTTTGTACCAGTATCGTGCTGTTTTGCTGTTTTACTATAGCGTTGAAGTATAATTTGAAGTTTGGTAACGTGATGCCTCCAGATTTGCTCTTTTTCCTTAAGATTGCTTTGGCTGTTCGAGCTCTTATCTGGTTCCAAACGAAGCACAGAGTTATTTTTTCTAAATCTGTGAAATATAACTTTGGTGGTTTGATAGGCATTCCATTGAGTTTGCAGATCATTTTGGATCATATGGACATTTTAATGATGTTGATTGTGCCTATCCATGAGCATGATATGTCTTCCCATTTGTTTCGTATCCTTTGAGATTACTTTCCTCAGACTTCCATAGTTCTCCTTGTGGAGACCTTTCACCTTCTTGGTTAAGTATATTCCTACATATTTTATTTTCTTTGTTGCTATTGTCATTGGTATTGAATCTTGGATTTGACTCTCAGCTTGACAGTTATTAGTATATAGAAATGCTACTGATTTATATACATTGATTTTGTATCCTGAGACTTTGCTGAATTTATTAATCAGTTCTAGTAGGTTCTTGTTGGAATCTTTGGGGTTTTCTATATATAAGATAATATCATCAGCAAAGAGAAATAGTTTGAATTCCACTTTCCTGATTTGGGTACCCTTAATATTCTTCTCTTGTCTGATCACTCTGGCTTGGACTTCCAGCACTATGTTGAATAGAAGTGGTGACATTGGGCATCCTTGTCTTGTTCCATTTCTTAGGGGGTATGCTTTTAATTTTTCCCCATTCAGATTGATATTGGCTGTGGGTTTGTTATATATGGCATTTATAATTCTGAGATATGTTCCTTCTATGCCTAGTTTGTTAAGAAACAACATGTTGTATTCTTTTGAATGCTTTTTCTGATTTTTTATTGAGATGATCAAATGGTCTTTGTCTTTGCTTCTTTTTATGTGGTAAATCATATTTATTGATTTACATATGTTGAACCATCCCTGAGATCAAGCCCTTTGGTCCTCTTAGATTATTTTTTTTTGATGAGCTATTGAAATTCCATTTGCTAGTATTTTATTGAGGATTTTTGCATCTGTATTCATAAGAGATATTGATCTGTAGTTTTCTTTTTTTGTTGTGTCCTTTCTTGGCTTTGGAATCAAGGTGACACTTTTTTTCTTCAGGTGTTTTTAGTTAATATTTATTTTTAATTTCAGACTAATGTGAGGGTATAAACAACTAGGTTACAATGTTTGCATTTGTTGAGTACAGTCCCTCTTATAGTTGAGTCTCATAACCAAGGGGTGTGCCATCTATCCTTACATTGTGACCATTAAGTGGGAACACACCAATTCCCTTCCCTCATCCCCTCTACCCCTGTGATACTGGTTTTATAGAATTAGTTGGGAAGAATTCCTTTCTTCTCAATATTATAAAAATAATTTCTGTATTATGGGTACCAGGTCTTCTGTGTAGGTCTGACAGAATTCTGCTGTGAATACATCTGGTCAGGGCTTCTTCATTGGGAGGTTTAATATTATGATTTCTATTTCATTGTTGCTTATTGATCTGTTTAGGAATTCTGTTCTTCCTGGTTGAGTCTTGGGAGGGTGTGTGTTTCTAGGAACTTGTCCATTTCCTCTTTGTTCTCTAGTTTGTAAAGATTTATATAATATTCATAGGTGATGTTTTGTATTTCTGGAGTCTCAGTTGTATTGTCACCTTTTCCATTTCTTACTGAGCTTATTTGGGTCCTTTCTTTCCTGTTCTTGATTAATCTGGCAAGAGGTCTGTTGATTTTGTTTATCCTTTTGAAGAACCAACTTTTTGTTTTGTTTAAGCCTTTGGGTTTTTTGTTTGTTTGTTTTCTAATTCATTTAGTCCTGCTCTGACCTTGTTATTTTTTCTCTTCTGCTGTCTTGGGGTTTGGTTTATTCTTCCTTTTCTAGTTCTTTGAGATGTGATATTAGGTTGTTAATTTGTGATCTTTGTATCTTTTTGATATAAACATTTAAGGCTATGAATTTTCTTCTGAAAATGCTTTTTTCTGTGTCCTATAGATTTTGATGTGTTCCCTTTATCATTCAATTCAAAGAATTTTTTTTTGTAATTTTTTTAATTAAATGATAGCTGTATACATTAATACAAACATGGGGTACAGAGTAGTGTTTTCACATACATTCTGAAATACTTTCATCAAGCTGGTTCACATAAATTTCATGTCATTTGCATAGTCGTTGTGTCAAAACATTTACATTCTAGTTCTAGAAAAGTTCACTTGTACCCTTGTTAGACAGAAATATAGGTGATCTTTCCGATCACCCTCCACCACCCAGCCACCCTTCTCCCCTCCCCTTCCCTACTCCTCCCCATATTCTTGGGCTAGAAT
>CAUYTI010099678.1:0-38064 GCA_963575145.1 Galago senegalensis | reverse complement strand
AACTCCCTCCGTGTTGTCCTTCAGAGCTCCTCACAGAAAGAGTGCAGTGATCAAGAAGGAGGAAGTCAGTCAGAGGTGGGAAGTCACTGTATTTACTCCTAATTGCATCAGAACCCACATAATATTCCAGTCTTGAGAAACAATTGCAAAGAGAATAGAAAACTAAAAACCTTACCTTGGTATGGTGGCTGACATATCTAAGAGAGGAGAAAACAAAATTATATTTTATTTCAAAACATAGTAAGAAATATTTATAGTTTCTTATAGTCAAAATAGTAATCCAACACTACTTAATTATCACTAATTTAACAGTAAATTCATAGCATTGACTCTCACAAAACAATATGCCAAAACACAGCACTTTGGTGTACTGATGGGTTTGTATTCAAGAAAATTGTGAGGCCTCTGAGGCAAACCTCAGAACCAACGTGTCTTTCTGATTCTTCAAAAGGTGAACTTCAGTAGGCAAAATGATAGAAACTTCAGTATGCACATATGTAATATGTAAAATGTGAGAGAAAAAAAGAACAGCTCAGAAAATCTAAGATCAGTGGAAAATGGCAAAAGTCATAACCTACATATAATGAAGATATCAGAAAAGAAAGGACAATTAATAAAAATATTTAATCCAATAATGAGTGACAATATTCTATGATTAATGATGGACACAAAACAATAAAACATAACCCAACAATATAATGTCTCCAAGAATTCTACCTTAAATATAAGGGTATTTGTTCCCAGAAGGAGCACTTTGAAGGTGACCATAGTTATATTCTGCAGTGAGGTATGTAGCCCTTTTTCTAGGATGAGATTGCAAGGTTAATTGTCAGACCCTTCATAGATTATCTCCCAGATGTAGATATACGTGTAGATATAGATACAAGTAAGTTCAGGTAAACTGATAGGTAAGTTCAGAGGTAGTGATGAAGAGAGTGGCTATAAAATATAACCCAACAATATGATGTCTACAAGTACTTCACCTTAAATATAAAGACATGCATACATTGAAAGCAAAGTGATGCTGAAAAATATTCAATGCTAGCATTTGCCACATCAAAGCTGCAATTGCTATTTTCACACAAAACACATTACAGAATAGTGTGGGGATCAGTGTCAGAGATCCAAAGGGGCATCACATTAATGATGAAGGGGTCAATTTTCAAGAACACTTGACAGCCCGTAATGTGTGTGCTCCTAACAATGGAGATCAAAATGCACGTGGCAAAAAATGAGAGAACTGGAAGGAGACGGAGATGAATCCACTGACACAGTGGGAAAGTCTCATACCCTCTCTCAGCCACTGACAGATTCAGCAGGCAGAAAGTCAATGAGGATGTAGTTGAACTAAACAGCAGCATCAGTCCACTGGATCTACTGGCCTCTATAAAATGCTTCATCCTCTAACTGCGGGATACATCACGTTCTTCTTCAGCTGACATAGACTGTTCAAGATAGAGTGTGACACACCTTTTAGGGGTGGGACACAATTATAAGAGGTACTTTACCTAACAAATGCAATCATTGTAACCTGGTTCTTTGTGCCCTCAATGAATCCCCAACAATAAAAATAAAAGGATAGATCACATTCAGGGCTATAAAACACACTTTCATGAAATTAAAGGAATAGTAACCATTTTAGGCCACAAAATTCATCTAGAAATCAATAAGAAAAATATATGAAATATTTTACAGAATATTTGAGGATTAAACTACATATTTGAAAAGGGCACAGACTTTTTTTTTGTTGTTGGGAATTCATTAAGGGTACAAGAAACTAGGTTACATTAATTGCATTTATTAGGAAAAGTCCCTCTTACAATTGTGTCTTGCCCCCAAAAGGTGTGTCACACACCAAGACACCATCCCCTCCCCCTTCCCTCTCTCTGTTCTTCCTTCCCTCCACCCCTCCCTCCTTTCTCTCTCTGCTGTCCCCTTACCTCACCCCCACCATGTCATTAATTGTCCTCATATAAAAATTGAATACATAGGATTCATGCTTCTCCATTTTTGTGATGCTTTACTAAGAATAATGTGTTCTACTTCCATCCAGGTTAATACAAAGGATGTAAGTCTCCATTTTTTATGGCTGAATAGTATTCCATGGTGTAGGAATACCACAGCTTGTTAATCCATTCCTGGGTTGGTGGGCATATAGGCTGTTTCCACATTTTGGTGATTGTAAATTGAACTGCAATAAACAGTCTAGTACAAGTGTCCTTATAATAAAAGGATTTTTTTTCCTTCTGGGTAAATGCCTAGTAATGGGATTGCAGGATCAAATGGGAGGTCTAGCTTGAGTTCTTTGAGAGTTCTCCATACTTCCTTCCAAAAAGATTGTATCAGTTTGCCATCACATCTGCAGTATAAAAGTGTTCCTTTCTTTCCACATCCATGCCAGCATCTGCAGTTTTGAGATTTTGTGATGTGGGCCATTCTTGCTGGGGTGATATGGTATCTCAGGGTGGTTTTGGTTTGCATTTCTCTAATAATTAGGGATGATGAGCATTTTTTCATGTTTGTTAGCTATTCGTCTGTCTTCTTTAGAGAAGGTTCTATTCATGTCTCTTGCCCATTGATATATGGGATTGTTGGCTTTTTTCATGTGGATTAATTTGAGTTCTCTATAGATTTTAGCTTTTGTCTGATTCAAAATATACAAATATCTTTTCCCATGGTGTAGGTTGTCTATTTGCTTTGGTTGTTTCCTTAGCTGTACAGAAGCTTTTCAGTTTCATTAAGTCCCATTTGTTTATTTTTTGTTGTTGTTGCAATTGCCATGGCAGTCTTCTTCATGCAGTCTTTCCCCAGGCCAATATCTTCCAGTGTTTTTCCTATGCTTTGTTTGAGGATTTTTATTGTTTCATGCTTTAAATTTAAGTCCTTTATCCATCTTGAATCAATTTTTGTGAGTGGAGAAAGGTGTGGGTCTAGTTTCAGTCTTTTCCATGTGGATATTCAGGTCTCCCAGCACCATTTATTGAGTAGAGAGTCTTTCCCCCCAGTGTATGCTCTTGTTTGGTTTATGGAAGATTAGGTGGGCGTAAGATGTTAGTTTCATTTCCTGGTTTTCTATTTGATTCCAAATGTCTATGTCTCTATTTTTGTGCCAGTACTATGCTGTCTTGACCACTATGGCCTTGTAATACAGCCTAAAATCTGGTATGCTGATGCTCCCTGCTTTGCTTTTATTACTAAGAACTGCCTTAGCTATATGGGTTTTTTTTTTCTGGTTCCATACAAAATGCAGAATCATTTTTTCCAAGTCCTGAAAGTACAATGTTGGTAT
Organism: Galago senegalensis; assembly: GCA_963575145.1. NCBI lineage: Eukaryota > Metazoa > Chordata > Mammalia > Primates > Galagidae > Galago > Galago senegalensis. Next base: position 34,775 of record CAUYTI010099678.1, on the reverse strand, counting down.
TTTAATAGGGATGGCATTGAATCTTTAGATTGCTTTGGGAAGTAGAGACATTTTGACAATGTTGATTGTTCCAGCCATGAGCATCTTATATTCTTCCATTTGTTACTGTCCTCTGCTATTTCCTGTCTTAGGATTTCCTAATTTTCTTTATAGAGGTCCTTCACCTCTTTTGTTAGGTATATTCCTAGGTATTTCATTTTCTCTGAAGCTGTGCTGAAGGGAGTTGTGTCCTTAATTAGCCTCTCATCTTGGCTGTTATTGGCATATACAAAGGCTCATTGATTTTATATCCTGAGACATTACATTATTTTTTTGATGACTTCCAGGAGTCTTGTGGTTGAGTCTTTGGGGTTCTCTAAGTATAAGATCATATCATCAGCAAAGAGGGAGAGTTTGACCAGCTCTGCTCCCATTTGGATGCCCTTTATTTCCTTCTTTTGCCTAATTGTATTGGCTAGAACTTCCAGCACCATGTTGAATAGTAATGGTAACAGAGGACAACCTTGTCTGGTTCCAGTTCTAAGAGGAAAAGCTTTCAGTTTTACTCCATTCAGTAAAATATTAGCTGTGAGTTTTTCATAGATAGCTTCGATCAGTTTAAGAAATATGCCGCCTGTGCCTATACTCCTTAGTATTCTAATTAGAAAAGGATGCTGCATTTTATTGAATGCTTTTTTTGCATCTCTTGAGAGGATCATATGGTCTTTGTTTTTGCTTCTGTTGATATGGTGAATAACATTCATGAACTTGTGTATGTTAAACCAGCTTGCATCTCTGGTATGAAACCTACTTGATCATGATCTATGACTTTTTTGATAATAAGCTGTAATCTATTGACTAGGATTTTGTTGATAATTTTTGCATCTATATTCATTAGTGAAATTGGCCAGAAGTTCTCCTTTTTAATTGGGTCTTTTCCTGGTTTTTGTATCAGGGTGATGTTTGCTTCATTGAATGTGTTGGGGAAGATTCCTTCCACCTCAATTTTTTGGAATAATTTCTGTAGTACAGGAATAAGCTCTTCTTCGGAGGTTTGATAGAATTCTGGGGTGAAGCCATCCAGACCAGGGCATTTTTTTGTTGGAAGATTTTTTATTGTTTCTTTGATCTTAGTGCTTGAAATTGGTCTGTTCAGGAGCTCTATTTCTTCCTGGCTAAGTCTAGGGAGAGGATCTGATTCCAAATATTGGTCCATTTCCTTCACATTGTCAAATTTCTGAGCATAGAGTTTCTGGTAGTATTCAGAGCTGATCTCTTGTGTCTGTGGCATCAGTTGTTATTTTCCCTTTATCATTTCTGATTGAAGTTACTAGAGATTTTCCTTTTCTATTTCTTGTTAATCTGGTCAAAGTTTTATCTATTCTATTTAGTTTTTTAAAAAAACAACTCCTTGTTTCATTAATTTTCTGAGTAATTCTTTTGTTTTAAATTTCATTGATCTCTGAATTACTTTTGGATATTTCTTTTCTTCTGCTAGGTTTAGGCTTAGATTGTTCTTTTTTTTTTTTCCAATTCCATAAGATGGCTTGTGAGTTTGTTGATGCACACTCTTTCTGTTTTTCAAATGTAGGCATCTAAAGCCATAAATTTTCCTCTTAGAATTGCTTTTGCAGTATCCCACAGGTTGTGATAGCTTGTGTCTTCATTGTTATGTTCAAGGAATTTAATGATTTCATCTTTTATTTCTTCCTGCACCCAAGTGTCATTCAACAGAAGGTTGTTTAATTTCCATGCCTTTATGTGGGGTTGAATGTTTTTGTTGGAGTTGAAGAAAGTAAAAAGAAAAAAAGGAAATATATATCTTGTTGAATGTTGTCTGGGCAACAGGTGATCTTCTGGGGTGTGAGATGTTAATCACAATGCTGATACAGCTGTATGAGATGGAGACTAGAGGCCTGTGCTGGATTTCTCAAACCCCACAAGGTGGAGAGCCTAAATCTATTCTCAGCCCCCTTAAAAGTCACTTTAAATTGTCAACCTTGGCTAAGCAGAAGCTTTCCCAGGAAAGCACTTGTCACTGGGATCACTCCTGAAGTGGCTCTCTGCTTACCCAGTGTTCTCAAACCAGTCTCACTCTACGCCCCTGGTGGCCAAGTCTGTAAGGCGTCTCAGTCCTTGGTTTTAGGCTGCTCAGTCACTAGATTACTTATCCAAGGTCTCCCACCCAATTCTCGCTCTGTGACCCTGAGGGGAGAGATTGCTGGGGCAATTTTCCCACAATGGCTCCACTTGCCCATAGCTGAACACTGTTAGCTCTGTCTGGGCTCAGTCTGGGGCCCTAGGCAAGGTTTAAAGTCCTCCAAACTCTCACCCAAGCTTTCCAAGGTAGTTCAACTGAGTCCCCAAGTCCAATAAAACAAACACCTTACAGGGAAGGCCTTTGCAGTTTGCAATCTCATTGCTGCTGCACTTACAGCTGCCAGCGGGATTGGACTAAACAAACACACACAACCACTTGCTAGTTCTCCACTGCTTTTGTCCTCCTCTTGGGATCCAGAAGTCTCTTCCTGACTCCCTGTGTCCCCAAAGGGATGTTTCTGGGCAGATCCCACCAGCTTGAGATGCCTGAAGTCTTCTCTCCCCAGTCTCACTATGCCCAGTTGCAAGGAAGCTATTATTCAGCCCTCATCTTTCTCTACCCCCAGGACACAGAAAATTTAAAAAAATCTTTCAGGCCAGGCACAGTGGCTCATGCCTGTAATCCTAGCACTCTGGGAGGCCAAGGTGGGTGGATCACCTGAGCTCAGAAGTTCAAGACCAGCTTGAACAATAGTGAGACTACCCTCCCCCCTTACTCCACCAAAAACAGAAAAACTAGCCAGGTGGTGAGGTGGATGCCTGTAATCTCAGCTACTTCAGAGGCTGAGGCAAGAGGATCACTTGAGCCCATGAATTTGAGGTTGCTGTGAACGATGACACCACAGCACTCTACACAGAGCAACTGAGTTAAATTCTGTCATGAAAAAGAAAACTCTCTATGTAAGTCCCAATTTAAAAAAACCCCTGAAATTTATGGGATTCAGTGAAGACAGTATTCTGAGTGAAATTTATACCCTTAAATGTAAATTCAAAGTTCCAGCAGCTATAAAGATTTCAGCTTCTTTGTTAGTATTTCCCATTTGGTATATGTTAGTATACTCACCGCAAGGACATGTCTCCAGGAGAAAATGTTAAATGTAATGCTTTGAAAATACGCCACAATAAAAAGGGTTTTCCACAATATTCCCAAGATGTCAATGCCAAGACGAATGTAATCAGGCAGTATTTGGACTAGCTGCAATAATAATATTTGACAATAATAATGGTGAGACACCTCAGTAACACAGAACATTAGTCACGACAACCCATCCTTAGATACCTAATTATCCTCCATGAGGAAACCTCAGACACCTCCAGGAAATTCCAAAGCCTCGAGAAAGTCTGGAAGTTTCCAGTCTTGTGCTTTTTGTATAGCTGTTATGGGGTTAGGCATTATGAATATGGGTGCTATGAATTTTCTCCTCTCTTTTCTGTCTAAAGTGATTGTCTTGGCTTGGCACTTGTGGCTCAAGTGGCTAAGGCGCCAGCCACATACACCCGAGCTGGTGGGTTCAAATCCAGCCCTGGCCCACCAAAAACAACAATGATGGCTGCAATAAAAAAATAGCCAGGAGTTGTGGTGGGCACCAGTAGTCCCAGCTACTTGGGAGGCAGAGGCAGAAAAATCGCTTGAGCCCAGGAGTTGGAGGTTGCTGTGAGTTGTGATGCCACAGCTCTCTACCCAGGGCAACAGCTTGAGGCTGTGCCTCAAAAAAAAAAAAAAAGGTGATTATCTTTTATTCCCAAATTTATTCATTTTAAAGTGACTGACAGAATTGTCCATATTTATCATATACAACATGATATTCTGAATTACACATACACTGTGGAAGGGTGAAATCTGGTGACTTCCTATCTGACAAATACATTACAGCACTTAGGTACTGGGTGTCCCCAAGTGGACTGCACTTTCTAGTTCCTAGGGACCCTGCCCTCTCCTGTGTCTAATCTTGTACAAGAATCCATTGGAATTACACTTTTCTTACATACTAGGTGGAACTTTAGCATTTCATGATAGGTAAAACTACAATAAAGAGATGACTTTCTTCAGAAATAAATATCGTATTTGAGTGCTTAATATTACCAAAGTGGACATAATGAAAAGGGTGTGGTATTTTCTAAGATCTTTGATGTTAATTATATTAGACTCTTATGTGAATGAACAAATACACTTCTACTGAGTAAGTTCAGACTGTTTCTGAGGACTCTCCTAGAGATTCCTCTGGATTTAGAGGATACTCTTAAATATTCAACTTCTTATTTCTAAGTGAATCTTTCAAAAGAGTGACATAAACACAGTCATTCATCAAGTTTGCCTCAGTATATGATTGGTCAGGAACCAAAAGGAATGAATCTCTGATCTCTGCGACATGTGAATGATGTCAGAAACACTCTGCTGGTCAGAATATGGCAGGACAGAAGGGTAGGTGTGGTGTCCACCTATACACGGGAGACTGTAAACTAAGCAAAAGTAACCTAGGATGAGAACAGGGATTGGCTGGGAAGAGGGAGAGGTGACTTTCTAGGCTGACATATTGTAGATCTTAAATGAGGGTTGGGTTCTGCTGGTATATGTACTGTCCCCGATTCGTGAGTTACACTTAGATTTGTAGACTTTGTAACTTTTAGAAAGTTTAAAGTTGTAGACCCATGTAACTTTTAGTGAAAGGGAAATCTATTAGGAAATATGGAACTCTAGTCAATAACAGTCATGATAAATAATTTAGCAAGAAGTATGTAGATGTCTGTGATTCAGTTGAAAATGTGTCAACAATAAGATGGAATCATGAGTGAATGGAGAGATGGAAAGATGGACCAATATGTGTTCAATCACATTTAGTGAAGTGCTAACAAATGGCTGTCTTGTTTGAACAATTTTAGACACAATACCAATTGTACTTTCCCCAGTCAACTCATCATGAAGTTGCAAAATGCGAGGATACAGGAGGGAATCTTGCAGAGGTGCTACTGTCTGTGTTTTTGTGTTTAGGATAAAATCCAAATAAGAAGTATAAGTCTCTTGGCTCTTCCCTAGTTCAAGGAAAAACATGCTGTAGATGTATATGAGGGAATTCTGCTCAGCAGTGAAAAGGAATAAGCTATGAAAAAACATGCAGAGACATGAAATGTAGATCATCATCTGAGGGGAGAATGGGGGGCTGAAAAGAGGCAAGGACAGACGGATGAAAAAGAAGCAGGAGGGAACCTCTGAGAGTGGTGGGTGTATTTACTATCTCCAGTCTGAATGGTGTGATGGTTTAATTGCGGTATCCATACTGTAAAATCAACAAATTGTAACCTTTTAATAAAGATGCTATTTCCTGTACATAACTTTGCCACACTTATGCTGTAGGAAAGAGAACTGATATGCAAACTGTTAGTTTATGTTTCCCAGACAGAAAACATTGCCAATATATTTCGGAAGTTAAGAGAATTTTCCTTATAAATGAAAACGACCCATTAAAATTGAGAGAGAAAGAAATGTAAACTTACAGTGGATGAGAAGACTAGGTTTTCTTTAAAATATTCATGAATTGCCTGGATAAATTTCTTTGGAAAATATTGAAAAATAATCCAAAACTGTATGGAAGAACAGGAAAAATAAGGAAAACATATGAAATATAAATGAAAATAACAGGTTAAACATTTAGAAATGACTGAGGGAGGCGAGCAGCTGATATCATAAAAACTTACGGGTTATTAATTCAACAAAATTAACTAAAGCATTCTGTTTAGCTCATTTCTAAAAAAATTAAAGCTTCACACATAATTTTTTTATTAAGTCACTGTAAACTCACACATAATTTTTATTCACTGTAATTCTCAACCAGTGCAGTTAGGGTCAGGTAGATACAGATTGGCACAATAGAGTGATAATGTCATCATAATTAAAGCTGTGGCCATAGAATTTTGTTAAAAACATAACACCAAAATCAAATGAAAGGAATCATCTTCATATTTCACAGCCTGGAACTGAAAACAATCAGTAGCAATCTTGAAAACCAATATGTAAAGGAAGACAAAGCTTCTGGAGTGTGTGGACCCCACAACAAAAGGCAAACAGATTGATTTGTAAATCTTGATTTATAAGTATTTTAGGAGAAAATAAGTTCAAAATGTAAGTCACAGCAATCCACATGCCAAGCCTCAGTTTTCTGCCAATAAAACTTCTCTAGGAAGGAGCCTCTGAATCCTATACCATGCTCATGTTCAGCCGCACAGCTGAGGGGAGCACAGGGAGAGCTCCAGGGAAGCAGGCGCTGACTCCGAACAGCCACTGTCTGACAGGCAGCAGCAGCTCTCAGTACAGTGGGCGAAGACGTGGATCAGATGCACAGAAGGACACGGGCCATCTTTTTTATTTTATTAATTTTAATTAAAATCATAACTGCATACATTTATGGGGTTCAATGTGATGATTTTATATACAACATGGAATACTTAAATCAAACTGATTAACATAGCCATTACCTCACTTACTTTTTTATGTGGTAAGACATTTAAAATTTATTCTTAGTTATTTTGAAACATACCCTTGCATTATGCACATGAGGTGAGATCCCACCAAATGTCCTCCCTCCTCCCACCAGTCGTCTTCCCCTTTTCCCCCTTTCCCTCCTAAACCCTCCCCCTTGCTAGACTATACTTGTGTTTTATCATTCATGTGTGTGTTTATATATTGGTTTCATAATAGTATTGAGTACATTGAATACCATTTTTTTCATTCTTGAGATGCTTTACTAAGTAGAATGTGTTTCAACTCCATCCAGGTAAACATACAGATGTAAAGCCTCCATCTTTTTTTATTCCTGAATAGTATTCCATGGCCTGGGAAAAATATTTTTTGAGAAAGCCATCCCCCCTGGCCATTGCAGGAACAGTAAAAATAAATAACAGGGATTTGATCAAGCTAAAAAGCTTCTGCAAAGCAAACAGACAGCCTTTGGAATGAGAGAAGACAAAGGCCATCTTTACATCAACTGGTAAAACATCTCTAGTCACGGGCACTCTGGCTGCATGTGACAACTGTCTGGACACAGAAATAAGTACCAGACTCCTGGATCCAACAGGGCCAGTAAAATCTGAGGTTCTCACAGTCTAGGGCTGTGGAAAATGCAAGACACATTAATTTGTCCAAGTGCTCAAAGAGGAGGCAGGGGAAGAGAGTTTAACTGATCTATGAAAATGCAGCCAGGTAAAGGGGGAAAAACGCCCATGGAGATTATCCAGACATGTTCTCCTTAGCAGAGTCAAAAGAAGCAAAGCAGCTTCTTCTCTGCTTGGAGGTATTTATGGGGGATGATTCTGCCTCCATGAGATGAGGGTTCCCCATCACTGAACTTTTGAGATCCGGCTCCACCAATACAGTTCATGCCCACCTAATAAATATTCTCAACTCCACAGGGTGTTTTATCTCTTTCTCTCCTTCTTCCTGAACACCAGGGATAGGAGTGTGGTTTTATAAAGGGAGAGTGAAAACTTTCACAGTCAAAAACTATCATTTCCCCATATTTGGGTAATCCTAAAGACTTTAAAGGCCCTTTCTGCTGTGGGTTAATCAACATTCTGCACATGACACGTTTTAAAAAAGAATGGACAGTAACTCCTTCATGGCCTGGCAATGTCACTGCTAGTGACATCAACTTGGAAATATCCCAGCAGGCTGCAGCCATTCATTGCATATCTGTTGGGCTTCTCAGAGGTCCCAGCAAATTGTTTGCACACAGAGTCCCGAGGGGCAGCTGACAAGAGCCCAAGGAAAGAATGATGACAAGTTGCTAAAAGTCAATAAGCCACAGAACACAAAACACTAATGACATTTCACTTTCAACAGACCAGTACCACTGCCAGTGACTAGGGACCACAGATCCCAGGGCTGCCAAGCTTCCAAGTATGAATGGTTGACTTGTGGAGAAACAAGTACAGGTGGAACAGCACTGAACTTGCAGGAGTTCAGGAGAATCTCACACGGGGCTTTCAGGAGCCAATCAAATGTCCGTGAAGCCTATTCAAAAGGAGTGCCTCATGTTTTTTAAAACAACACTGTGGAGATGTCGTCAGATACCATACAAGTCCCACCAACAGATTCTCCAATTCAGTGGCTTTTACTATATTCACAAATCCTACCTTTTTGACAATATATGGTTACTATCATCTTGTTCCATGCTATTAACTTTTCCTGTGTGTGGACCAGCCCACCTTGATGTGGGCCAAGCACCTAGGTGTGGGCCAAGCACCTAGGCTGCTCAAGATACCCTCCATGAGGTCCTTGGCCTGCAGGGAGGACAGAGCTCCCATCATAGCCCCAGATCAATGCTGTTCAATGAACCACAGAGTGAAACAGCCCAATGGAAAGGAAGGTACTGGGGCCTGTCAATTGTTTACTTACGTTTGTGATCAGGTAACACAAAGCATTGACTAAAAGGAGCCAGGAAAACAGCTGCTTCATAGCCATTCTTGCTCCTCTCAGGGCTTGGTCAGGTCCCCAGAAAAGAGGGCAGCTGGGTCAAGGTGTGCAGAGGGGAACTGAGGGCATTGGGAATGGGGGAAGGGTAGCAATTGGAGAAGGGGAAGGGGTGAAGAAGATGTGGAGGAAAAAGGGATGTTGGGCCTCTGGGAAGAGGAGAGGAAGGTGATTTCTGGGAAAGTATTGGGGTCAAGTGAATTCCACCAATGAGTGGGAAGAGGAATCAGCCAGAGGTAGGGTGTGAGCAGTAAAGCAGCAAATCAGATTAAGGATCCACCAGGTGACTAGGGAAGGAGATTTGAGGGCCACAGAGCTCTGTGACCCTTTGAAACTCCGTGCTTTATGGTTGCTCCTCCAGCAACCAGATGCTTTATACTCCCTGCCCACCTGGTGCATCACAGTGGACCCCACCCTTTGTGAGGCACACCCCTCCCCACCCAAGCCAGCCCAGCTGCTGTCCTGAGGACAGGTCATTTCTGGAATGTTTTCTGACCTTTTGATTTTTCATCCTCCTCAGCTCAGCTCTCCTGTTCTGGCTTCCTGGCCTTTCGTTCCTTTGGGAACTCCCAAGGGTTCGCATGGTCAGTCTTGGCTGCAAAACATAGAAAGTGAGTGGTGGTGACAGCACCTCAGGAAGGATCTAGCACAGAGCACAGTGGGAGGCTGCATGCTCCTCTCTCCACAGTTCATGTGATAACCAACAAAACACCAGTAAGATGTGAAGATTCTAAGTCCTATTTATTATCTAACATCTTTCTATGTCACAAGTGCTCAAGACCCATAAATGTTAAGAATGCAGGCTATACTTACAAAAATTAAATCTATTTTTGGTACCTAAAGCAAATCTCAGCATATTTCAGAGGAATAATATCACACTTCATGTTTCTGATAAATTGTGCTAGAAGTTGATAATAAAATGCTACCTAAAAATTCCCACAGGGTTGGGAATTCAGAAGTATTCTTTAGAGTAAAATAAATGTGAGATAAAAATCCAACATAAAAAGCAATTATATTTGAACTGAATGACATGGTAATACAGTAAGAAAATGTCTCCTTCTGGGCTAGGAATTCCACATTGTGGAATGATTTCACATCACCTCTGACTAACAGACATTTTAACATCTGAGACGGGGGGCGGGGGGTGGTGGTGCCATTTGTCCATGTCATCTTGCAAGCTGTGAGCCTGGATTTTCATTTTGGGTGTAAACCCACCTAATGGTTACTATGAACACTATCTAGGTGACAGGCATAACTATAGCCAAGAGTCAAGACATTACAAAAGCAATCCATGTAAGCTAAAGCATTTGTACCCCCTTAATATCGTCCATTTTTGAAAAGCCACAAAATATCCCCTTTTACTCTGAAGGTTGTTTATTTGCGTTGTTTGTTGTGTCTTCAGCTGTGCAGAAGCTTTTAAGCTTGATCAGGTCCCAGTTATTTATTTTTGTTGTTGCTGCCATTGCCAATGGGGTGTTCTTCATAAAATCTTAACCCAGAACAATATCAAGAGCTCTTCCCATACTTTCTTCTAACGTGTTTATGGTTTTTTGTCTTGGATTTAAATATTTTATTCAGCATGAGTTAATTTTTGTAAAGTGGTAGGTTGAATTTAAGTCTTTAACTTGTGGCCACGTTGAGATATCGCCTAACCTCAGTGAGACTTGCCCACATTACAAAGATTCAAAGCTGCAGATGCTGGTCTGGGTGCCAAGAAAGGGAATGCTTACACACTGTTGGTGGGATTGCAAATGAGTATGGCTTTGGGGGAGAAAAGTATGGAGTATACTCAAAGAGCAAAAGTAAACTTTCCATTTGGTCCTGCAAGATGTAGCAACAACCCGACTGCCCCTCAACCCACAAATGGATTAATAAACTGTGTATAACATGGAATCCTATTCAGGAATAAAAAAGATAGAGACTTTACATCTTTTGTATTTACCTGGAGAGAGTTGAAGAACATTCTCCTTAGTCAAGTATCTCAAGAATGGAAAGGCAAGCACCCCATGTCCTCAGTACTAATCTGAAGCTAGCAGATGAACAACTACAAGCCCACAGGTAAGAAAAACACAAGTAAATTCAACAAGGGGGGAAAGGTCTCTGTAGGCTCCCACCTCTCAGGTAGAGGGGAGGATACACGGCGGCACACCTCCCAGGGGAAGGACTGAACCACAATTCAGAGGTTACCTAACAAACTCAGCAACGTGACTTCATTGTGTACCCTTATATTAATCTGAAATTAAAAAAATAAATAAATATGTAAAATTTCCATGAGCCAAATGCATAAACCAGTGTTTACCCAGTTTTTTACTTCATGGCACACTTGAACCTTATGCACGGCACACTTAAATTATATTCAGCAAAAAATTAAAAAAGAGTGAAATATATATATATTTACTGTTTGAAAATATTGGTTTTGAAAAATTTTTGTGGCACAGCTAAGCTCCCCTCACAGCACACTCGTTGTAAATTACTGGTGTATACTACATATAATGGAAGGACAGGTAGGTAGGAATTGAACTCAGCTCTGGAGGAGTTTTCATCCCAGATGAATTTCTCTTCTTAAGAAACTTACAAGTTTTTTTTCCTAACAAATATGCTCTTCCTTCATTCCACTACAGATGTTCTCAGAGCTTTACAGATGAGCTGAAACAAATAGGACATTTTCTACTCCTAGCTTTGTTTTCTCCAGTAAGAAACACAATGTGAGCGCAGCCTCAGGAATAGATTTAATTGTTATTTGCTACAGGTAGACCTGAGGGGGATCACTCAGCACAAAAATGGTTTCTGCACAGCTCCCACAAACCCTGGTGGCCTTGTCCTAATCGTTTAGCAACAGGAGAGGAGACTTTTAAAACTGCTTATTAAAGGTTTGGGCTCAATAGGTTCGCCAGATAGCAAACCAGCTCAGCAGATCAGAAGAGAATAATTTCTGAAAGGACTGGGATATTTGTTTCTTTCCAACTTTATTGTGTCTTGTTACTACTGACAGGAGATACAGGACACTGGGGAGGCATCAAAGGGGTGTCTGTGCACACACTGTCAGGAGTTACTTACCTTAACTTTATCCCTTCAGTGACTGGCACCATTAAAATAATAGTTTCTGTACTTCTTCCCAAATAGGTTGTATTAGTTTATAATCCCACCAACAGTGTGAAAGTGTTCCCTTCTCTCCACATCCAAGCCAGCATCTGCAGCTTTGGGACTTTGTGATGTGGGCTAATCTTACTGGGATTAGGTGATATCTCAGGGTGGTTTTGATTTGCATTTCTCTGATGAGTAGGGATGATGAGAATTTTTAAATTTTTTCATAGGTTTGTTAGTCATTCATCTTTCTTCCTTAGAGAAGGTTCTAGTCATGTCTCTTGCCCAGTGACAGATGGGATTATTGGCTCTTTTTTGTTGATTAATTTGACTTCTCTGCAGATCCTAGATCTCAAACCATTGTTGGATTCATAATACGTAAATATCTTTTCCCATTCTGCAGGCTGTCTATTTGCTTTGGTTGTTGTCTCCTTAGCTAGCTGTACGGAAGCTTTTCACCTTAATTAAGTGCCATTTATTTATTTTTGTGCTTGGCTCACCTTTTGTGTGTGGGACACAAGCACAAGAGGGACTTTACCTAACAAAATCAAATATTTTGACCTGGTTGTTTATACCCACACGTTAACCTGAAATAAATTTACTTTTCAAAAAAAAATAGTTTCCCAAAAGAAAAAAAAACTATAATCAACTGAAAAATCCCCCTTTCCAATAGCATATTCCAAAATCATTGACATGAAAAGGGTAAAGAAACCAAAAACAGGGGCAGCATCACTGTCATATGATTATTCTTTCCTTTATAATGGGTACTAGATGGAAAATTTTAATTAAAATAATATCCTGATTATGGTGAACAGGATTGGACAGGCAGAAACATACACACTTCCAAAACAGGGGAAAGCATAACCAGAAAACGGACTTTCAGCAAAACCAAATTAGTTTTCTAATTTTGAAAAAGAAGACAGTTTTGAAAGTTGACTTTTGTAGAGGCTTCCTTTTAAAATTTAATTAATTTATTTATTTTTCCTTCTTTTTAAAATTAAATCATAAACACATAGATCATGTATACATTAATGTATTTGAGGGTACAATGTGCTGATTTCATATAGAATTAGGAACGCTTACATCACACTGGTTAATATATACCTCATCTTGTTTACTTAATTACTGTGTTAAGACATTTGTACTCTATGCTAATAGATCTGACATGTACCCTTGCATTATGCACTATAGGTGTGATCCCACCATTCACCATCCCTCCATCTGACCTCCCTCCTCCTCTTCCATCCCCCCTCCTCCCTCCTTCAACTTGGGCTATAGTTGTGATCTATTCTTCATATGAAAGTGTGAGTGATTGCAAATTGGTTTTATAATAGTACTGAGTACATTAGATATTTTTTCTTTCATTCTTGAGATACTTTACAAAGTAGGATATGTTCCAGCTCCATCCATGTAAACATAAAAGAGGTAAAGTCTTCATCTTTTTTAAGGCTGCATAATATTCCATGGCATACAAATACCACAATTTATTAATCCATTCATGGCTCTATGGGCACATGGGCTTCTTCCATGACTTGGCTATTATGATTTGAGCTGCAATGAACAATCTGGTGCAAATATCTTTATTATAAAGTGGTTTTTGGTCTTTGGATGTATTCCTCGTAGAGGAATTGCCATGTCAAATGGCAGGTCTACTTTTGGATCCCTGACAATTCTCCATACTTCTTTCCAAAAGGGGCATATTAGCTTGTACTCCCACCAGCAGTGCAGAAGTGTTCCCTTTTCTCCACATCCATGCCAACATCTGTAGTTTTGGGATTTTGTTGTGTAGAGGCTTCTTAAAGCATAACACGGGTCACCGTGTGGGAATAAATAATGCTCCAAAGGGCAGCTGGTCACTGGCATGCCACATATCAAAATTTTCAAAGCCCCACTAACATGCAGAGCTACCCCAGCTTGTTTTAGAAAGTGCACTCTTTTCAAATGTGTATTTATTAATGAAAGATATAGTTGTGCAATGGTGCTTTCCTTATTAAAAAAAAAAGCTTAGCTTTGACAAGTCTGAGATAGCATAAAAGCTTGCTGAACTTAGGGACACCAAAGCAAAAACTCCCATAATCACAATCCTTTGGGATAAAGGAAAGGAAAGCAAGCAGAAGCCTCAGAAACTCTCCTGGGTGCGCACTCTCACCAAGACAGCAGATTAAAACCCACAAAGCAGGACAAGGACCCAACCCTGCCTCCCTGGGTCACTGAAGAGATATGGAACTGCCTGACCCCGCTGAGACCCTCTGAACTCTCCAGCCTGGATCTGCCTCCCTGAGACCCAGCATCTTTATCTGCAGGTGGTAAAGCCACCACCCTGGGCCCTGCAGGCAACCTGATCTCAGTATAAGAGGCCTGGAAAGATGGAAAACTCTAAAACTCAAGAATTCTCTCTCAAACTGCAGTCTCCTTGGCTCCCTTACTGTCCGTGGGAATACACAGGACACTCCACCAGAGACCAACTCCAAAGGCCTCCTCAGGGCCCACAGAGGGAACTGGTTTGCCCTTATGTTGTCTTTGGCATTCTGTGTTTATCCAAAGTTTTCAAGCATGAGATAAAATCATCATCTAAGGCCAAATCCTGAGCTACCACCAACAGGGACTCGATGCTCAGTAAAGAGAATGATGTTCAGATAAGGGATTTTGGGGTGGGGGGTTTGTTTCTTCTCAAGATCAACAGGAACTTCAAGGACACTTTCAGTCACATCCTAGAGCCACGATATTCTGAAGAAACCCTTGGGCTGGCGTGGGGATTACGGAGTTCATAAAACCTAGTAATGCTCTGGAAACCAAATCCAATTTCCAGGCAGTTCTGTCAGGATACTTTAAAAAGTGACTTTAGTGATACTGTGCTAAGATATCACCTTGAAGAAGACAAGAGAATAAAAATAAGGTTTGTCTCTTAAACCTCCACAGTGGGTTTTATGGTAAGTGCAGGAATTAAATTATGATAAAAGGAGCTACTTTTACTAAATCAGGATAGACCAGCTTGTCAAAAATACCATTTAGCTGATTTCATTGCTTTCAGAAATCTAATTTATACAATAAACACTTTGGAATAATCTCTTTTAGTCATCAAATGTTGAAATTCCTTTAAGATTTACTCTTATCACATGAGTTAAACAAGAAATTTGAGGATGTTTCACAATGACTGTGAGTCTGCTTTATCGTTCTTACATAGGCAAAAGCAGAAAACAAGTATATACACTTGAAGTTGTCAGACTCCTTTTTTTTTTTTTTTTTTTGAGACAGAGCCTCAAGCTGTCCCCCTGGGTAGAGTGCCGTGGCATTACAGCTCACAGCAACCTCCAACTCCTGGGCTCAAGCAAGTCTCCTGCCTCCGCCTCCCAAATAGCTGGGACCACAGGCGCCCGCCACAACGCCCGGCTATTTTTTGGTTGCAGCCGTCATTGTTGTTTGGCGGGTCCAGGCTGGGGATTCGAACCCGCCACCTTAGGTGTACGTGGCTGGCGCCCAGACTCCATTTATGAATTTTTTTATGAATGTTTTAGTCCAGTCTGCTTCATTTCCTGCAAACCTGCATATACAGTTCATTTGCTCTACTCCTGGAAGTACTGAAGGTCACTGTCACCTGTCCTCCGGATGAGGAAAGTTCATTCAAGTTCACTGTCAGGCACACCTTAGAGCTGGGAGCTGTATCCGGTACCCAGGGACTCTGAGGGACACCCCGATACCACACTGCCAGGCTGCCCCGGGCCACCCTGAGCCGTAGGGCCCTTCAACCCCTTCCCCTCCCACCAGCTGGACTCACCTGGCTCCTGGTCCACATGCTGGTCACCTCCATCTTGACTCAGGCTCTGCACAACATCCACCTGGAAGAGTCCCTTGGCTGTCCAGGCACATGCAGGAGGGACCCTAAGGGCTCACTGCTCCTGCGGGTGGGTGTGGCAGGCAGGAAGTCAACCTCTGGGCAAGGAAGCAGCGCAGACCCGCTGCTTGCTCCACTGCACCTGCGGTTCCTTAGTGGCGGCCAGAGCCCCTAGGTGAGCGCTAGAGCCATCTGGACCAGCTGCCAAGCCAGAGGGAACCGTCCCCAGGCAGGGAGCAGTCGGCAGATCTGCACTCAAGAAAAGGTCTCACCTCCTGCGCCTGCTAAACCGCGTGGCCGCCCCCTCGCCGTCTATTCCCAAAGCTTGCCCCACTGGGATCCCGGGTCATTGAGGGACGTACCCCTCAATTGGCACACGAAAGCCAAAGCGCAGGGCAGAGTTAAGTTGACTAGTGGTCCTGAGATCTCCCTGGGTCAGGGTTAGGGACAGGATCCGGGGGCGGGGCCCCGAGAGGCCATATGTCCTGGCCTCCTGACAATCAGGGGTGGTGGCCTGGGGTCCGACTGGTTCTAGCAGGAAGTGGGGACTCCCACTCGGTCACCCAGCCCCACGCCTGGGCGGAGGCGGGCCCCTCAGCCGCCCCTGCCTGTAGCCACCTTAATCATCCCCTGAAATGACAGGACCACCAGCCCTGGTTCTATCACGCCAGCGGTGGCGGCGGCAGAGACAGCTGCTCTGGAAGAGACAGGTGCTTCACCCCCACAGCAGCTCCCCACGAACTTTCCTCTGGAACAGGCTGGACCAGGGGAAGCAGGGCGGGCGTCCCGACCAGGCTGCAGTCCCCTCCCGCCACTCGCTCCAAGCTGCTCAGCACCATCCCCACCCCCACCCCCCATACACACCTTGCAAGAAGCAGAGGGAGGAGCGACCTGACCTACAGCTGCTGGAAATCACAGCGCAGCCAACACTGAACCCTGGAGCCCACGATGGTCGCCGTCAGGAGACACATTGTGACGGAGTGAGAGGCTGACAAAGGGGCTGAGTTCCCGAGCCGCCACGGAGGACTCGCTGCAGCTGGCACCAGGCAGATCTGAGCCGGAGCTATGCCAACAGCACAAAACTTCACTTTATTTATTTATTTATTATTTACTTATTGTTGGGGATTCATCAAAGATACAAAGAACCAGGTTACACTGATTGCATTTGATTGATAAAGAACCTCTCATTATTGGATCCCACCCCCAAAAGGTGTACCACACCCTGTGACCCCCCTCCCCCCTCCCTCCTTCCCTGTCTCTGCTCTCCCCACTCCTCACCTCCACTGTGTACTAGGTAATTAATTGTCCTCATATTGGAATTGAGTACACAGGACTTTTGCTTCTCTGGTCTTGTGAAGCTTTACTGAGAATAATGTGTTACACTTCCATCCAGGTTAATACACAAGATGTAAAGTCTCTTATCTTTTATAGTGGCTGAATAGTATACGTATACCACATCTTATTAATCCATTCCTGGGTTGGAGGGCATTTAGGCTGTTTCCACATTTTGGCAACTGTAAATTGAGCTGCGATGAGCAGTCTAGTGGAAGTGTCCTTTCGGTAAAAGTATTTTTGTCCTTCTGGGTAGATGCCCAGTAATGGGATTACAGGATCAAACGGGAGGTCTGGCTTGAGTTCTTTGAGGGTTCTCCATACTTCCTTCCAAAAAGTCTGTATTAGTTTGCAGTTCCACCAATAGTATAAAAGTGTTCCCTTCTCTCCACATCCACACCAGCATCTGCACTTTTGAGACTTTGTGATGTGGGCCATTCTCACTGCAGTTAGAGATATCGCAGGGTGGTTTTGATTTGCGTTTCTCTAGTAATTAGGGATGATGAGCATTTTTTCATGTTTGTTAGCCATACATCTGTCTTCTTTAGAGAAGGTTCTATTCATGTCTTTCCCATTGATATGTGGGATTGTTGGTTTTTTTCATGTGGATTAATTTGAGTTCTCTGTAGATCCTATTTATCAAGCTTTTGTCTGATTCTAAATATGCAAATATCCTTTCCCAGTGTGTAGGTTGTATATTTGCCTTGGTTGTTGTCTCCTTAGCTATACAGAAGCTTTTCAGTTTCATTAAGTCCCATTTGTTTATTTTTGCTGTTGTTGCAGTTGCCACCGCAGTCTTCTTCATGAAGTCTTTCCCCAGGCCAATATCTTCCAATGTTTTTCCTATGCTTTCTTTGAGGATTTTTATTGTTTCATGCTTTAAATTTAAGTCCTTTATCCATCTTGAATCAGTTTTTGTGAGTGGAGAAAGGTGTGGGTCCAGTTTCAGCCTTTTACATGCGGATATCCAGTTCTCCCAGCATCATTTAACGAATAGGAAATCTTTCCCCCCAGTGTGTACGCCCTTGTTTGGTTTATGGAAGATTAGGTGGTTGTAAGATGTTAGTTTCATTTCCTGGTTTTCTATTTGATTCCAAATGTCTATGTCTCTATTTTTGTGCCAGTGCTATGCTGTCTTGACCACTATGGCTTTGAGGTACATCCTAAAATCTGGTATGCTGATGCTCCCTGCTTTGCTTTTATTACTAAGAACTGCCTTAGCTATATGGGTTTTTTTTCTGGTTCCATACAAAATACAGAATCATTTTTTCCAAGTCCTAAAAGTACAATGTTGGTATTTTAATAGGGATGGTATTGAATCTGTAGATTGCTTTGGGAAGTATAGACATTTTAACAATGTGGATTCTTCCCAGCCACGAGCATGGTATGTTCTTCCATTTGTTAATGTCCTCTGCTATTACCTTTCTTAGGATTTCCTAATTTTCTTTATAGAGGTCCTTCACCTCTTTTGCTAGGTATATTCCTAGGTATTTCATTTTCTTTGAAGCTGTGCTGAAGGGAGTTGTGTCCTTAATTATCCTCTCAAGCTTTTATGATCCCAACAGTGTATATACAGTCTTATGTTTATATATATATAAATTTTTGTTGTTGTTGTTGCCTTTTTTCTATGGTTTTTTTCTGCTTTTTTGTGGTTTTTTTCCTTTTTTCTTTCCTGTAGGAGTTATTGTTTTTTTAAATTATTATTATTTTCTTTTTTTCTCTTCTTCCCTTCCTCTTATAGTTGCTCAGAGTGCTTAGATCAGGCTGTTGGAGCTTGGGGTGTTCTTTTGTATTTTTGTTTTGTTTGTTTGTTTATTTGTTCATTTTTCTTCAATATGCCCTGTGTTTTGCTAAATCCTCGAGTTGGCCATTTTCCATAACTCCAAATTTTACATTCAACAAGAGCAAGGGGAAGTGGGGGGAGATGGCCAACTGGATCTAGATTTCAACAGAAGCTCCTATCCAGAGGGAGAGATAATGGCCAGAAAAAACAAAACAAAACAAAACAAAGCTGAAGGGCAGGAGCTGAGCTGAGAAAAGAGATTGACAATTGCACGTCTTCTCTGCTGAGGCAAGCTGTGACTCCAAGGAAACAAATTTCAGATACAGAACCTACCCCAAAGAGGATGTGTGTCCATTCCCTCCCGCAAGAGAGTTGCTTGCTTGCTGTGGCATCTCTATTAGTGAGCGGTGAACTGAGGTCCTCTTCTCTCACCCCACAGGAGTAAGTTGCTGGGATTTGCTGGAAGGTTGGGACTCTGTCTCCAGAGAGTTGCTGCTGTGAGCCTGGGCATTCTCTTGTCTGGCATGAAGGTTGAACAAATATTTTCCCTGCTACTTTGAACTCCCCGTCCACCCTTCCCCCCTTGCCTAGTGATCTAGAAGCCCAATCCCTGCAGAGATCAGAATGTCTGCTTTTCTTTGTTAGGACTGAGCATTGCATGGACTGCAGCAGTGCAGCTATTCTGTAACAGTGAATCTGGGAGCAGTGCAGAAAGGCACAGGGGAGAAGGTGTCTGGTCTGGCTTTGAGAAAGTGCAATTCAGCAGTGGGCAGGGGCTTGGGTCTCCATGCAATGGGTGGAGGCTCAGGAATGGCTGAGGCATGGGAACTGAGTAGAGACACCTCCCATGCAGCATCAGCATTAATAGAGTGATTCTGCCAGGGTCAAATTTCAGAGAGACACCTCTCCAATTCTGTGGACTGCCAGAGGGAGCTAGACCTCGCATTGCAGGGATACCAGAGGAGCAGAGTGACTGGGGCAGAGGCATGGTCTCTGAGGGAGAAAAACATTCACTGCTTTGTTAATCTCTGGGTTGTAACGAGCTCAGGTGGAATATTCTCCAGTTTCCATTGAGCACCCAAGGTAGTCAGGCTTCAGCTATCCCAGTTGGCTGGTGACAGAGTATGGTGACCTAGTGAACTAGACATTGACTTCCCTCTGACTCTAGCAGGCCCAAATTCCTGGTGCATTGGCTCATTGGAGGGAACTGGGCCATAGCCCCATAGGGCTACCAGTGCCTGGGTATTTTGCTGGGCAGTCCTTTCTGAATCCATGGAGCACCAGAGTGAGTTACACTTGAGCTGCCAGTGGACCCACTGTCTGGTTGCTGGAGACCTTTAGAACTCTCCCAGTTGAATTGCATTTGTGTTGACTGGGACAATGGAGTTGGAACTCTTGTCCTGGGCTGATCAACTGGAGACCCACCAAAGTTATACCCTGGTTGTGTCATTGTGGGAGTGTGGGATTCTCCTCTTCCAGTTGTTGACTGTGGGGGACAGGGTATCTTAGTTGCTTATAAATCTCCACAGCTGAGATTTCAACCCAAAGCCACTGATTCCCTAAGATTATGACAGAGACTTACTGAACACAGGAAAGAGCCACCTAGCCCCATCACACCAAGCAGGTCCCCAAAGTTTCAGGCTGTACTACCAAATGGGACCTTTGTAAAGCTCTAGGGGAAAAGCTGTAATCACCAGTTCCAGTTCTTTGGTAAAGGACTGGTTAACTACAACTTCAGGAACCCTCAATTCAATTTCACCTTACCAGCTTCTCTAGCCAAATGGTGAAAAATAATCATGGGGCAGAATCAGTGGAAAAACTCTGGCAACATTTACAATCAGAGTAGATCAACTCCCCCAAGTAATGACAAAGGAGAGACAAAAGAAGATCCCATTCATAAACAAATGGCTGAGATGTCAGATATCAAATTCAGAATTTGGATCACAAATAAGATTAATAGAATGGAGGTAAAGTTGGAAGTAGAAATTCAAGGTTAACTCAAAAGTTTTCTGAAGAATTCAATGAATTCAAAGACAAGATTGCCAAAGATTTTGACACATTGAGGCAAGAATTTGCAGCCCTCAAAGATCTGAGAAATATAGTAGAATTCCTCAGTAACAGAATGCAGTAAGCAGAAGAAAGGATCTCTGACATTGAAGACAAAGCTTTTGAATGCTCCCAAATGCTCAAAGAGGAAGAGAAGTGGAGAACAAAATCAGATCATTCCCTGAGAAGAACTCCAAAAGAGCAAACATTCACTTTATAGGAATCCCTGAAGGAGAAAAGGATGGTTGAAAGGCACAGATACTCTACTCCAAGAGATAATTGGGCAGAACTTTTCAGTATCTCATGGCAAAAGACAGTTTCAGAACCCCAGCATGACTCAATCCAAATAAAACATCTCCTAGACACTTTGTAATTAACTTCACCAAAGTTAATATGAAGGAGAAAATCATGCAAGCAGGCAGATGTAAGAAAATCCTAACCTACAAGGGGAAGGATATTAGAATAAGAGCAGATCTCTCTGCTGAAATTTTTCGAGCCTGAAGAGAATGGTCATCAAACTTCACTCTCCCAAATCAAAACAACTTTCAGCCTAGGATCCTGTATCCAGCTAAACTGAGTTTTATTTATGATGGAGAAGTCAAAACTTAAATGACATACACATGTCAAAGAAATTTGACATAACCAAACCAGCTCTTCAGGATATTCTCAGACCTATCCTCCATAACGACCATGCTCCACCATCACAGTAAACTCACTGAGAAATTCTTGACCAAAACCCAACTTCCACAGTGGCAAAAGGATTAAAATTGTCCACTGGACTTTTGAAAAACTTGACACCCAAAATACTACCATGCTTATCAATACTCTCAATTAAGGTGAACAGCTTAAATTGTTCTCTTAAGAGGCACAGGTTGGCTGACTGGATGCAAAAACTCAGGCCAGATATCTGCTGCATATGAGAATCTCATCTTACCTTAAAGGATAAATATAAAGTCAGGGTGAAAGGATGAACATCTGTTATCCAGGTAAATGGAAATCAGAAAAAAGCAGGGGTTGCAATTTTATTTGCAGATACATTAGGCTTTAAGCCAACAAGAGTAAGGAAAGAAAACAATTGTCAATCATATTTGTTAAGGGAAACACTCAACATGATGAGATTTCAATTATTAACATTTATGCACCCAAGCACAGTGCTCCTCAATTTATAAGGGACACCCTAACAGACATGAACGATTTGATATCTTCCAGCACCATAATATTCAGAGATTTTAACACCCCTTTGCAGTGTTAGATCCTCCAATATGAAACTAAACAAAGAAATTTTGGATTTAAACTTCACCATACAACAATTGAATTTGACAGACATCTACAGAACATTTCATCCTAACAAAACTGAATACACATTCTTTTCATCAGCCCATGGAACATCCTCCAAAATTGATCACATTTTAGGTCACAAGTCTAACCTCAGCAAATTTTAGAGAATAGAAATTATTCCTTGTATTTTCTCAGATCATCATGGAATAAAAGTTGAACTCACCAATAAGAGGAATCTGCATACTCATACAAAGCCATGGCAACTAAATAACCTCATGCAGAATGATAGCTGGGTCACAGATGAGATTAAGAAGGAAATTTCCAAATTTTGGAACAAAACAATAATTAAGACATGAATTATCAGAACCTATGGGATATTGCAAAGGCAGTCCTAAAAGGGAAATTTATAGCATTGTAAGCCTTCCTCAAGAGAATGGAAAGAGAGGAAGTTAATAACTTAATGGGACATCACAAGCAACTGGAAAAGGAAGAACATTCCAACCCCAAACTCAGCAGAAGAAAAGAAATAACTAAAATTAGAGTAAAGTGAAATCAAAAACAAAAGAATTATTCAAAATATCAATGAATCAAACAATTGGTTTTTTAAAAGATTCAACAAAATTGATAAACCTTTGGCCAACCTAACCAGAAAGAGAAAATTAAAATCCCTAATATCATTAATCAGAAATGACAGAGGTGAAATAACAACAAACACCTCAGAAATTCAAAGAATCTTTAATGAGTACTACAAAAAACTCTATTCTCAGAAATATGGAAATCTGAAAGATATTGACCAATACTTGGAAGCACGCCATCTTCCTAGACTTAGCAAGAAGGAATTGGAAATGTTGAACATACCTATAACAAGTACTGACATAGAGTCAACTGTACAAAATCTCCCAAAAAAGAAGAGTCTGGGACCAGATGGCTTCACATCAGAAATCTACCAAACTTTTAAAGAGAAACTAGTACCTATATTACTTAATCTTTTCCAAAACATAGAAAAAGAAGGAATACTCCCAACACATTCTATGAAGCAAATATCACCCTGATCCCCAAACCAGGAAAAGACTCAACAAGAAAAGAAAATTATAGGCCAATTCCTTTCAGGAATATAGATGCAAAAATATTTAATAAGATCCTAGCAAACAGAATCCAGAAACACATCAAATGAATTATAAACCATGACCAAGTGGGTTTTATCCCAGTGTCTCAAGGTTGGTTCAATATACATAAATCTATAAACACAATACATCACATAAATAAAATAAAAAACAAAGATCATACGATTCTCTCAATAGATGCAGAAAAAGCTTTTGATAATATCCAGTATCCTTTCATGATCAGAACACTAGGAAAATTGGTATAGAAGGGACATTTCTTAAACTGATAGAGGCCATCTACAGCAAACCCACACCCAATGTCATATTGAATGGAGTAAAACTGAAAACATTTCCACTCAGATCAGGAACCAAGCAAGTTGTCCATGGTCTCCACTGCTTTTTAACATTGTAATGGAAGTTTTAGCTATTGCAAACAGGCAAGAGGCGATCAATGGTATCCAAATGGGGTCAGAGGAGATCAAACTTTCACTTTTTGCAGAGGGTATGATTTTATACCTGGAAAACCCTAGGGACTCAACTACAAAACTCTTAGAAGTGATCAAGGAATGCAGCAGCATCTCAGGATAGAAAATCAATACTCAGAAATCAATAGCTTTTATATATACCAATAACAGTCAAGCCAAAAAAACAGTGAAGGAGTCTATTCCTTTTAGAGTAGTGCCAAAGAAGATGAAATATTTGGGAATTTACCTAACAAAAGATATGAAAGATTTCATCTTTTGATAAAGAGAGGTATGAAACTCTGAGAGAAGAAATAGCTGAAGATGTTAACAAATGGAAAAACATACCATGCTCATGGCTAGGAAAAATCAACATTGTTAAAATGTCCATATTACCCAAAGCACTATACAAATTTAATGCAATCCCCATCAAAGCAACACTGTTATACTTTAAAGATCTGGAAAAAATAGTACTTCATTTTATATGAAACCAGAAGAAAACCTTGAATAGCCAAGACATTACTCAGAAATAATGGGAAATCAGAAGGAATCATGCTACCAGGCTTCAAACTATATCATAAATCTGCAGTGATGAAAACAGCATGGTACTGGAACAAAAATAGAGAGGTAGATGTATGGACAGAATTGAGAACCAAGAGATGAACCCAGACACTTATTGTCATTTGATCTTTGACAAGCCTGTCAAAAATATAAATTAGGGGAAAGATTCCCTACTTAACAAATGGTGCAGAAAGAAACGGCTGGTGACTGATAGAAGACTGAAACTGGACCCACACCTTTCACCATTAACAAAAATTGACTCTCACTGGATAAAAGACTTAAACTTAAGACATGAAACTGTAAGGATTCCTGGTGAGAGTGCAGGGAAACACTTGAAGAATTGGCCTGGGAGAATACTTTATGAGGAGGACCCCCCGGGCAATTGAAGCGACACCAGAAATACATTATTGGGATCTGATCGAATTAAAAAGATTCTGCACAGCCAAGAACTCAGTAAGTAAAGCAAGAAGACAGCCCTCAGAATGGGAGAGGATATTTTCAGGTTATGTTTCTGATAAAGGTTTAATAACCAGAATCCACAGGGAACTCAAACTTATTAGTAAGAAAAGAACAAGTGTGGGTGAACATTTTATGAGGACACTCTGGGCAATTGAAGCAACATCAAAAATACACTACTGGGACCTGATCAAACTAAAGAGCTTCTGCACAGCCAAAAACACAGTAAGTAAGGCAAGCAGACAGCCATCAGAATGGGAGAAGATTTTCGCAGGTTGTGTCTCGGACAAAGGTTTAATAACCAGAATCCATAGAAAACTTAAACATATTAGCAAGAAGAAAACAAGTGACCCCATCTCAGGGTGGGCAAGGGATTTGAAGAGAATTTTCTCTAAAGAAGATCGGCACACAGCCTACAGATATGTGAAAAAATGCTCACCATCCTTAAGCGTCAGAAAAATGCAAATCAAAACTACTTCAAGATATCATCTAACTCCAGTGAGATTAGCCTATATCACAAAATCCCAAAACCAGAGATGCTGGCGTGGATGTGGATAAAAGGGAACACTCTTACACTGCTGGTGGGAATGTAAACTAATACGTTCCTTTTGGAAAGACATCTGGAGAACACTTAGAGAACTAAAAATAGACCTGCCATTTGACCCTGCATTTCCTTTGCTGGGTATATTCCCAGATGACCAAAAATCGCAATACAACAAAGACATTTTATCAGAATGTTTATTGCAGCCCAATTCATAATTGCCAGGTCATGGAAGAAGCCCAGTTTCCATCTATCCACGAATGGATCAACAAACTTTGGTATATGTACACCATGGAATGCAAGCAGCCATTAAGAAGGATGGAGACTTTCCGTACTTAATGTTCACATGGATGGAGCTGGAGCATGTTCTTCTGAGCAAAGTATCTCGAGAATGGAGGAAAATGTATCCAATATACACACCCCTATTATGAGACTAATTTATACCTTTTATATGAAAGCTATAACCAAATAGCCTAAGAATATGGGGGGGGGGAGGGCGAAGGGAAGGGGGGAATAGGTGGAGGGAGGGGGTTTGGAGGGATCACTTTTGAGGTTTTTCTTATAGGGGTACAGGTGAATCTAAGAGTAGAATGTGAACATTTTAAAGCAATAACTGAGAAAATGACATGAAGGCTGTGTTGACCAGTTTGACGGAAGTATTTCAGTTTGCATGTGAAAACCCCACACTGTACCCCAGAAGTGCATTATTGTACATAGTTACCATTCAATAAAAAAAAATTCAGAAATTATTTTACTTATTTGATTAATATTTTATTTCTGGAATAATTTTGATTTGTTACAGCTTAGTACAGTTCATTATAGACATTGAGATCCTGCAATTACCTATAATCTCAAAATGAAAATATTCTGTCAACTTGAAGTTTAAGCCTAATTTTAGAGGTCAAAGCTGACCTAACCTGAAATGTCCTGGAAGATGTGGAGAGAGGAGTGCCGGTGTGTGAGTTGTCCTATTTATGGGTTCACAGGGTCATTGCTCTGGTGCCTGCTGCAAGTGTTACATTGTGTAGGTAGTATATGCTTTTTTGAAATCTAAAAAAGAGTGAATTTGGAAGTACGTTTGACTACAAGAGATCTGGAAGAAGGATATTTATTGTCTTTATCTGGGCCTTGTTTGATGTAAGAGAGGTTTGGTTAGGAATAGTTTTAAAACTTTTTTTATCGTGACCACAAAAATACTTTTTGGTGTTCACTAAATTGATTGTATAATAAACTAATTAATTATAACCTGCTTTTGGAAAAATGCTGGGCTGGAGGCGAGTGCCTAGTGAGATGCATAGTAAGCTAGAAAGTGATCTCTAGAAGACAAATTGTGGGTGGAGGAGTGAAGATTCAAGAGTAAAGTGGAGTCTCTCTAAGAAGTGAGACCCATCCAGCAGTTGAGGTGGGACCAATAGAGAGCTCAAAGAAAGGCCCTCAGGAAGCTTTTCCTCTGTGTGACTGCCACTTCTGCTATTGGTAGCCAGGTATCTGGTCATGGACCTGGGACTGCTGTGGTCCTCTGGGCTGCTCAAAGGGAGGAGAAAGAGGACAGGGCAGCCTGCCTGACACCTTTTTGTTAGTCTGTCACTGTACCCACTATACCCTCCACATCACAAGCAGGTATCTCTTCGGCCATTTCTAAATCAGAACCATGCAGAATCCAGTTTCTGGGACTACCCTCCATGTGACCAGGTTAATAAAGTTGATACAACTTGGCATAGCACTTGCCACGTTACTCTAAAATGTCATTCTAAATATGTTCAGCTATCATCTTCCAAAGACATAGTGTAAAGACTCATGATTAATTTCTCAAATCTGCAAAGAAAGACATTATAGTCACATTGGACCAAATATTTGGTCCAAAGCTTCAAAATGATTCATTATCAAAATCAAAACGTTGCTCAGTGTGACCTCATTAGAACTCTCTTATGTTAATAGACAGTGGTTCAGACACATTTGCTACTGTTTTCCTTATCTTTGAGCATTTGCTCAGTGGTACTTTATTCAATAGTATTCATTAAAGAATGGGGGAAAATCTGGTAGAACTTGTTCCAAAAGCTGAATTTGGATCCTAGAACACTGTGGGTGACACAGTGCACACCTGGGCAGATCTTCCCCTGCTCTCCCCCTCCCTCCTCTCTCCTCCTTCTGTATCTCCCTTTCAGCCTTCCTGTTACCAAAAAGCAGTGTGGTACCATCTCGTCTGTCCTTGCCTTTCAGTTTTTTCTTCTCTCTCTTTTTTTACCATCCACTGAGATATTAATGTCACCAAAGGACACGAGGGGGACAAAGTGGTGCCTTGAACTGTTGGCTGTGGTGGTTGCCAACCCTCCCAGGAGGAGGGTTGCACAGAGTTGGTGAAATCACACCCAGCATGAAAAGGTGGCCCTGTGTGGCACGTTGTGAAATGGGTAGCTGGATGGGGCAGCTGCAGTGGTTTAGAAATTAGTTACATGAAACAAACCATTGACTAGGTGTGTAACTAAACATATTAAGAATAATGGGAGCCAGTTTTGTCACTTTCAGAGCAAAGACATATAAGGCAAAGCCTAGAAAGAAACGTGAGGTGTTAAAATGAAAGGGAAAGTATCAGAATAAACTTGTGGCCTTTTAAAATATATACATGCAGGAATATATGGAAGTAGTTAGAAAGGCACATTTGTGTGTATGGGAATATACATAAATATCTGTTTCCTCCCTCTGTCCAGGCGTTCCAGTGGCACTGCTCCAAGTGCCCACCTCTGAACACCATGCTCCACAAGAAGAAAACAGAGCTTTTTAGAGAAATGGGACCCAGAGAGCAGAGGGTCTGGGAACAGACAAGTAGGTGGGTCTGAGGACCATACTGTGTCAGAAAGCAGGTTGTTGCTCCATGAGTAACTCAGCTCTGGGGCTCTCAGGACTCAGGGGCAAGTTGCACATCATAATAGAAAATAGTGGTTAACAAAATGCAACCTATCTAATAAAAGAAAATTCACACAACTACCCTGATCTTAGTTAACTGAGTAATTAATCAGTTGGAATTAGGAGGCAGTGCTTGCTTGCAGTAGAATACTGACTCATAATGATGAATACAGCTTATTCCCATTTAGCAGCTTTTGTAATGACAGTGGGTATAGCAGGAGTTATTAATGACTGCTGAGGTTGGTAGGTGGAGATTTGGTAAGGACTAGGATATTGATGTAATTTTGAATTCTCTCCCCCACAAAATTCAAATCAGATACACATTTTAAAAATGGTGACTTTAACAGAGAAGCAGGCACACAGCACCTTGACCACAAGATCAGAGTGGGCTTGGTTAGAATCCTGGGCCTCCAGGCAGGTCTCTCTGGGACAAGCATAGCACCACGTCTGTGTGATTTTTTTTTGTTTGTTTGCAAGAACACATGAGCTGGGTTGAAGGTTCTTCTACATAATGAAAGACTATCCTCATTCATAATGTCAAAGGATGAGAAGCAATGAAAGATTGTGAGTTTTCCAGATTGAAGGAGACAGCTGAAACATAAAAACTGACTGTAACACATGCTCCTAGATGGAATCCCTAATACAGAAGAGCAGTTACTATGGGTGTATTTAGTAAAATAAGAATGAGGAGTCTGTGTACCAGATGGTAGTGCAGGGTTGAGTAGCAGGGTTGTGTGGCAGTGCCATGTTGGGTGGCAGTGTGGGGTAGGGTGGAGTGTGGGATTGGGTGGCAGTGCAGGGTTGTGTGGTAGTGTGGGGTAGGGTGGAGTGTAGGGTTGGGTGACAGTGGTTATTTGGGTGGCAGTACCATGTTTGCTGACAGTGTGGGGTTGGCTGGCAGTGCCATGTAGTGGGTAGAGTGGGGTTGGGTGGCATGTGGGGTTGGGTGGCAGTGTGGATTTAGGCAGCAGTTTGGGGTGGGGTGGCAGAGTGGGGTTGGGTGGTAGTGTGGGGTTGGGTAGCTATGTGGGGTTGGGTGTCAGTGCCATGTAGTAGGCAGAGTGGGGCTGGGTGGGAGAGTGGGGTTGGGTGGCAGTGAGGGGTTGGGTGGCAGTGTGGGGTTGGGTGGCAGTGCAGGGTTGGGTGACAGTGCAGGGTTGGCCTGTATCCCTGAGGTTAGGGGGATACTGTACACAAAATGGAGTTGTCTCAGCTCGTCTTACATAAATGCACAGAATACCATCAGCACACACTGACTATAGACAGACTGAGCTTCTACTTGCTTGGTTACTACATTGTGTGTGAGAAAGAGGGAGAGAGAGATCGCCCTTTTTATCAATATCCCAAATTGCTTGTCCTATTTACACTTACTCTCTTGCCTGAGATTTTCTTCAGATCTGGATTAATATTCCTCTGGAGTTTTTTGGACTTGACATTTTGTTTTGTCCCTACTTTTGAACTCACAAATAGAAACAAACACCTGCTCCTATTTAATACTAGGCCACAGCCCTGCCCAAGTCCAGTCTCTACCACTCACCCAAAATTCTCCTGCAGGACAGGTAGGAGCACAGACAGTTTCTCAGTTTACTCTCACACTCATATGAAGGATACTTTCTTCATTTTGTAATTTAGGAAACCAAGAAACTTGCCCTACATTCACATAGTTAAGAAAGTGGCGTATGAATGTTCTCTAGGAGCTCTTCAAAGGCCTGACTTGAATGTTGATACCTTTCAAAACTACCTTCTACCTTTCATTCTCATATTTTATATCACAACAAAGTCAATTTGCTTGTAATTCCCTGGACATACCAGGCTGGTTCAGATATTCTTCAGAACCTACCTCAGATGTCAGCATCTGAGGAGTCCGTTCCTGTTCCCTGCTAGGGCTAACCATCTTTTTTCTGCGGAGCCTTCCACTTGTGTACTGTTGCTTTCATCTTTGTCCTTCAGGAGTTTATTTGCTTTTAGATCAACTTCTCCTGCTATACACAGTGTCTTTGTTGGCACTGTTGGCCTAGGGCCTAGCCAAATTTCTGTGATAAGGTAGATGCTCACACAGACTCAGTTGAATTAGATTAGCAGGAATGGGTTAAGTTTTAGGTCTTTAAGTACAAAGTTCATGCTTGTTTTTTTATTCCTTGTTATCTTTTAGTAGTGACATACAAAGCATCTTGCTTCTTTTCTAGTCTCATGTTCATAAAGAGGATGAATATGCTGCTCTGTCATAGCCTTTCACTGTGAATCTTATTTTCTTTTTATTCTTCTTTTTACACTTTTTGTGAATCTTACTTTCTAAAAAGCAAAAAGAAGTTTATTTTTCTCAAGCTATTCAATGCATTAATTCAGGGAGGAGGGAATATCTGACATGATGCATTGTGTTCATTGCCATTGCCATGGATATTTATGACTGTCACTGGTGTTTTCCTTGTAAGCCCTCCTCCAGTAAGCCTGGTAGCTCACCAGCTGGACAGTGCAGCCAGCACTTTATACTTTTCATTTGGAAAGCAAGACATTTTCCTTTCTCTCTATGGCATAGCTCTTTGAAAATATTATGGTGGATTTTTCTTCTTTTTATGCATAAAGGATGCTACAGTAATCAATAAGAATTAGTATGGTTGGGAGAGGATGGAAAACCCTTTTACACTCAGAGAAAGTAGGAAAAAGACAAATATTGGCAGTATTCGGAACACCCAAGATATGGAATCAACCTGTGTCCCTCAATGAATGAATAGACAAAATGTCAGTGGAGTACTACT
The DNA here is from genome assembly GCA_963575145.1 of Galago senegalensis. Taxonomy (NCBI): domain Eukaryota; kingdom Metazoa; phylum Chordata; class Mammalia; order Primates; family Galagidae; genus Galago; species Galago senegalensis. The sequence goes on along the minus strand of CAUYTI010099678.1, from coordinate 4,096 downwards.
CAGCATTCAGAAAGGAAGTTATTTCACTTATGCCAGCATAGGTAGAACTGGAAAACATCCTGCTAAGTGAAATAAGCCTAGTTCAGAAACATAAATAACATGTTTTCACATGTGTGGGATATGAAACAATCAAACTTGTAGAAGCAGAGAGTAGAATGGTGGTCACAGAGGCTGGGGATGGTGATGAGAGGAATGGGGAGATGGTAGCCAAAGATAGGAAAGGATAAGTTTCAGAAATCTGTTGTATATCATGATGACTATGATTAATAACAATGTGCCATATACTTGACAATTATTAAGATTTAAGTATTCTCACCACAAATATGAATGAAAATTGTGAGGTAGCAGTACCCATAACTCAGTGGGTAGGGTGCTGGCCACATATACCAAGACTGGCGGATTCCAACCCGGCACAGGCCAGCTAAAAAAACAATGACAACTGCAACAAAAAAAATAGCTGGTGTTGTGCCGGGTTCCTGTATTCCCAGCTACTTGGGAGGCTGAGGCAAGAGAATCACTTAAGCCCAAGAGTTTGAGGTTGCTATGAGCTGTGATGCTACAGCACTCTGCTGATGGTGACATAGTGAGACTCTTGTCTCAAAAATAATAATAACTGTGAGGTATGCATGTGTTAAACAGCTTGATGGAGAAATTCCACAATTTACACATATATCAAAGTATCATGTTGTACACCCTAAATATATACGATGTTTATTTGTCAATTAAAAAAAAATAAAAAGAAGACGCCAGGCACAGTGGCTCATGCCTATAATCCTAGCACTCTAGGAGGCTGAGGTGAGTAGATTGCCTGAGCTCAAGAGTTCAAGACCAGCAAGTGCAAGACTCTACCTCTAAAAATAGCCAATGTTGTGGCAGATGCCTATAGACCCAGCTACTTGGGAGGTTGAGGCAAGAGGACCACTCGAGCCCAAGAATCTGAGGTTGCTGTGAGCTGTGACACCAGGGCACTCTACCGAGGGTGACAAAGTAAGACTCTGTCTCAAATAAAATAAATAAATAAATACTTTTGTGATAGAGTATGCTGTGTACATTTTACAAATTTGAATGTCATTTTATTTATAATATGAAGGCAATATATTAGATTTTTTAATGTCCTTACTAAAAATAATTAATAATAATTAATAATTTCCAAACATTGTTTTTGAAATATTACTAGTTGATGAGATTTAAGATCTTGACCTCTTTCCCCAGAAGAAAAAACAAACATGTGAAGAGGCAGAATGGTTCCCCAGAGCTGGCGGGAGGACAACTGAGGAAAGGCCTTGGGTCACCACACTTTTATTATTTCTGAGGGGATTTCAGAATAAAAAGAGGCCATTATGGCCTTCCCCTGGTAATAGTCTTGTCATGGTCACAAAGTCAGCACAAATGAACACACAGGAAACTCTCAGGTACCTGGAAAGAGAGACAGGAGGAGAGGCCAGTAGATACAATGTATGACCTTGTCCTGTACATCAATATTACCTTCAGCAAGTTTGGAAAGGTTCAGTGGGAATACATGTAGAAGCCAGAGATGAAAATTCATAGATAGAAATGGTACCCACGGAGATCCAGAAGTTAAAATGTACCTGTCATTATTAGTAATGACAAGTCCTGAGTGAAGAAAGCAGTATAGAGGCAGCAGGGATGAGATTGAGGGTGGCAGGAAAGAGTGCCATGGGGGGCTGGTGCTGGAGAGAGGACTTTGGATATGAAGCTGTAGGTTTTGGGGTGATTTTGAGGACCTTACCTAAGAGATTCACAAGGCAAAAGGAATGTGTTTCTGGGTATTGTGAAGTTTGGATTCACCTGGTAGTAGTGCATCAGCAGCAGTGGTGTGCAGTGGGTATGTGCTTACCAACCAGCTGTCTCAGGAAAATGCCTAAATTGCAGCATTTTCCATTCCCACAATATAATGCTTCCACTGTGGTGTGTTCTAAGCACAGAGTTGGGAGAGCTGGTACCAGGCAGTTCCAGCACACTCCTGAGGAGTGGAGTGCGTGAGGATAATTGTGATGCTTCCCTTGGCACTGCCTCGTATGTCACTTCTGTGAATACTGTTCACCAGAGCCAGCATGTTGGGACTCTTAATAGAGCCACTGCTTCATAATAACACAAGTGAAAACCCAGCAATACATTGATGGCAAAAGAAAGTATGGTGTGTTCCAAATGGAAATTAGCAACTGTCACGAGATAAGTGGGTGAAAATACCCAGTGTTTTAGCTTGAAAGTATTTATGCAAATCCAGCCACTAATATAAATATATGTATATATATCCAGAAAATACAGGAACAACTTATACTTTTAGGTATTTAAAAATTGGCACTGAATGACTCTTTCACTGGTTTAAAAATCGGTTTCTAATTTCACAGAAACAAGTTTTTTGTTTTCTCTAATGCAGCATTAACTATGGACTTAAATTTTACATCTCTTTCCCCAAAATTTCTAACCTCAACTTTCTCTGTTAACATTAAATATATTAGTTTTGCTACATGTGATGTGCCTTGCTATGTGAGATCAGATACTAAATAAACAGTCTTTTTCTCATGTATAAATTATATATACATATATAACATAGTGGTCATCAGTTGAAATCAGAGGTCCTATATCTTTTATTATATTTTTATTATTATATATACAATCACTGTATTTGTCTGCTCTTAAAAATCATTGAAGTTAAGTGACCAATAGACTTGTCGTGTCTGAATCAGATAAAATCATATTTAAGTTTAAGAAAAATAAAAGTAGATTAATTGTCAGCGTATAAAGTTCAAAAACCATTTTAGTAGTTCTTATTCATTTAAATAATGCTCATTTGATATTTTAATCATTTTATCATAATCCAGTTGAAATTGACCTTTTTTTCATTAAATTATAGCTGTGTACATTAATGCAGTCATGGGGTACAGTGTGCTGGTTTTATATACAAATAGAAATATTTTCATCAAACTGGTTAACATAGCCTTCATGGCATTTCCTTAGTTATTATGTTAAGACATTTATATTCTACATTTAGAAAGTTTCACATGTACACTTGTAAGAGGCACCATAGGTGTGGTCCCAATAATTACCCTCCCTCCATCCCTCCTCCACCCTCTCCTCGCTTTACCCTTTTCCCAAATTCTTGGGCTATAATTGGGTTGTAGCTTTCATATGAAAGCTGTAAATTAGTTTCATGGTAGGACTGACTACATTGGATACTTTTTCTTCCATTCTTGAGATACTTTGCTAAGACGAATATGTTCCAGCTCCATCCATGTTTATGTAAGAGGTAAAGTCTCCACCTTTTTTAAGGCTGCATAATATTCCATGGTGTACATATGCAATTGTTGATCCATTTGTGGGTCGATAGGCACTTGGGCTTCTTCCATGACTTAGCAATTATGAATTGGGCTGCAATAAATAATCTGGTACAAATATAATTGTTATAATGTGATTTTTGGTCTTCTGGATATATACCTAGTAGAGGAATTGTAGGATCGAATGGCAGGTCTATTTTCAGTTCTCTAAGTGTTCTCCAAACATCTTTCCAAAAGGGACGTATTAGTTTGCATTCCCACCAGCAGTGCAGAAGTGTTCCCTTTTCTCCACATCCATGCCAACATCTCTGGTTTGGGGATTTTGTGATATGGATAAACTTACTGGAGTTAGATGACATTTCAAAGTAGTTCTGATTTGCATCTCTCTGGTGATTAAGGATGATGAGCATTTTTTCATGTGTCTGTAGGCCATGAGGCTATGTTCTTCAGAAAAGTTTCTCTTCAAGTCCCTTAACAACCCTGAGATGGGATCACTTCTTCTTTTCTTTCTAATACTCTTGAGTTCTTTGTGGATTCTGGTTATTAAACCTTTGTCAGAGACATAACCTGAAAATATTTTCTCCCATTCTGAGGGCTGTCTGCTTGCTTTACTTACTGTGTTCTTGGCTGTGCAGAAGCTTTTTAGCTTGATCAGGTTGCAGTAGCATAGTTATGATATTGCTTCAGTTGCCCAGGGGGGTCCTCCTCATAAAATATTTGCCCAGGCTGATTTCTTCAAGAGTTTTCCCTGCACTTTCTTCTAATATTTTTATAGTTTCATGTCTTAAGTTTAAATC